>ML783145.1:113344-130051 GCA_009831015.1 Picea engelmannii | reverse complement strand
TAATTAATTAAAGTGATTTAATTAATTAATTAAATATTAATAAAATGAAAGTCACTTTGGAGGGACAAGGTGAGCCAAAAGTATAAAGGAAAGGCAAGGGCCTCTTCTCATTCATTCATGTATGTTTATCTTTTGATTTATGGTTTCTAGCTAGTGAGCCCAACATTGGGGGTTTTGAGGGTTTTGACTTAACAAACCCTAGAGGACGATTCGGTGGTGAAAGATTCCACCTAGCTTGTCCCAAGGTTGGTCCTGGAGATGCAATACTCTCCCACACCATTCTAGCTCAGTTCTACATCAGTGCAGGAGGGTTCTACACAGCCACATGCACAGGAAGAGAAGGAGGGCACACCATTGGGGGTTTCCAGCAAGGGGGGCACAACATCTTTGGAGAGAGGTTCGTTGTAGGAGATTGGAAGGGCCTTTGAGGATTATATCACTTGGGTTTTCATTGCAGGGCCTTGGACATCATATCTAGTGCTTTTTGAGAGAGATTTATGGCTCAGATTATTTCTTGAGCAGTGGGACGAATTGAAGAGAAGGAGGGTGTTCTTGAGATTCAGATATAGTTAGTTTGGGGGGGTTACTCTTCATATCTGACCCTGAGACTTCACCTAGTGACTTGCAGTGTCCCGATCTATATTTCTACAGATTTTTAGAGCATTTGGAGGCCTCCTTCAGCAGGGCCGAATTATCTAGGGCTTCAGTCATCCAGTGGGGTGTACCATTCAGTGGGGGATTTCAGATCTACAGAGATTGAGAGGGATCTTGGAGATTCGGGCACCTGGGTTATTCTTACTATTGCCCGATCTACTGTTTGACACCTTTCTTGAGATGATTGGACATCTTTGGCACCAGGGCCGAATTGTTGATGAGCTTCAGTTATCCAGCAGAGCGTGGCATCTTCCATCTTGAGGGGTTTGGCACTTGGCATTGGTCTTCATCTCTTATCTAGCCTTTGGAGGCTATTGTCGGGAGCATTTTGTAGCAGCTCATACTTGTTATCTATTGTCTATCATCTTGGCCATCTATTGAGCATTCCAGATCGACATCTCCATTGTAGCATGTTCTTCTATTTTATGAATAAAGAAGATTTGAGATGTTTTGGCTTGTCTATATTATTGCATATGGTTTAGGTATGTTCCATGGTTATCTCTTTTTGTTATTTGTTGCATACACACATATAAACGCATCTAAACAAATAGATCAACAAACTGCTTGACGAAATACCACAACCAGAAAAAAGTGTTAAAAAGACACCAAAACCATGATGATCCTTGCATAATGGCTTGGGATCATTACAAAACCATAACAACCATACATAATGTACCAAGGATATGTCTCAATCATGTATCAATGACAACAAACCATGGGCCTCAACCATATGAAACCATATACCAAAAGAACATCCAAGACATGCCTTAAACATGTTCCATACCATCCATGATACAATCCTCAACCAAACATATACAAGACATACCTTTTCTCATGAAGATCATCGAAATCATATCATCACAGACCTACAAACCAACCTATGCAAATCATCTTTAACAAATAGGAGATGATTTCTTTAACAACTTGTCCTCACTGCAACTCGTGGATTTCTGCGCCTTCCTTATTCCTTCACTGTAACTCGTGGATGAACTCATAAAGTTAGCATCTCTTCGAATTTCCTTCATTAACTCAGTCTATACTTATTCAGACTTCGCTACCTCATATATACCATGAAAATATTTACTAAAAACACTTGAAATATAGATAATCATTGAACTTGTGTGTGTACTTGTGAAGGACTTCTTGTGGCGTATTTATGATTTTTCAAGCTAACTTCTTTCCTTAATTTATGGAATTCTTGTTACAACCAATTTACCCTTTGACTGAGACTTGTAACTATTTAGGGGCTCCATAACCAATATTCGGGGCTTCCATCATCATGAACTCATTACTACTCAACCATGAGGAACCACGTGGCATACCACCTATCACTAGAAATTGAATGATGAGGACTATCCATCCACGAGTGAGTTAGATTCATTCACACTGTCCTTCATGAACATTTTTTTTTATCAACATTAGGTTCCATAACCACACCTCTGGGTCTTCTTGTAGATCTCTTCAAAGCATCTTCTTGTGAGGGCCATGATTAGAGCTATGCCATAAGGGAACCACTTTGGATACTTCTCCAAATACACCCATCACATATGTTGACATAAATGACAACCACCACTTGTTGACATCAATGAAAACCAAATGTCCAACAATCTCCCCCTTTGGCATTTATGGAAACACCAATGGCATGAGAACATTCATGCTCTTTCTCATGCTACCCCTGTGATCATCACTCCCCTTGTGACCATTTCTCCCCCTATCTCCATGCATCTATTCTTTGTCTCTATTTACATGCATGTATTTTTTCTCTCCCCCTTTGGCATCAATGGAAAAGGGTAATTACTCTTGGGGTTTCTCCCCCTATCTAGAAGTCTCTTGTTTCTCTTCATGGTGCTTCCTTGTGTAAATATATGATGTATATGAAAATAATTAAAAACAATTCTTTACTTGAAATATTCAATTCTTCTACTTATATCCCCCTATCTTACTATGCCTCATGGTGTGTGGATCACTGTGGGGCAGAAACTAGTCCAATTTTATATCGAAGATACTTAAATCTCTCCCTCGGAAGAGGTTTGGTGAAGATATCAACAATCTATTCTTTTGTCCCAATGTACTCTAGCTTGATGTTCTTCTTTGTAATTTGTTCCCGTAGAAAGTGAAACTTGATCGGAATGTGCTTTGTATTGGAGTGCATTACTACATTCTTAGAGATATTAATAGCACTAGTGTTATCACAAAGTATCGGAATAGGTTTGTCATATTCCAACAATATATCCTGCAACGTCTACTTCATCTAGAGAAATTCAGTGCAACATGTTGTTGCAATATATTTTTCTTTTTCCATGGACAAAGATACTAATGATTGTTTCTTGCTCAACCATGATACCAGCCACTCACCCAAGTAGAAATACGCTCCAGTTGTACTTCTTCTATCTTCAATGCTACTTGACCAATCTGGATCTATGTAGGCCACCAATGATAGATAATTCCCTTTTTGATACTATAATCCAAACTCTTTTGTTGCTTTGAGATATCTAAATATTCTTTTTACTTCCATAACATGTGTTTCTTTCGGTGATGCTTTAAATCTTGCAACCTGTCCAACTTCTTGCATCACATCCGGTCTTGACGATGTCACATAGAGTAAGCTGCCAATCATTGATATCTAGAGTCTTTGATAAACATCCTTAGATTCATATTCCTTGCTTAACTTGCAACTGGTTTGCATAGGAGTACTCACGGGCTTGCAATATTCCATTCCAAACTTTTTTATCATTTCTCTGATATACTTATTCAGAGAGATGAAAATACGTTTATCATGATGACATATCTACAATCCCAAAAAGAAATTCAACTCACCAATAAAATAAATTTCGAACTCAATTTGCATATCTCTCAAAAACTTATGACTCATCCTGTCATCATCACTTCCAAAGATGATGTCATCTACATAAATTTCAATTATCAATATATTGTCTCGATACACCTTTATATAGAGATTGTTTTCTGCATTTCCCTTCCTAAATCCTTGTTGTTGTACATACTTTTCCAATATTTAATACCATCCTATGGGGGATTTCTTGGGTCGATATAATGCTTTCTTCACTATGCAAAAATAATCTTCCTTTTCTGACAATAGAAATCCTTCTGGTTGTTCGATGTAGACTTCTTCTTATAATTCTCCATTAAGAAAGGTTGACTTAACATCCATCTGATATACCTTGATTCTTTTAGAACATGCATAGGATAATATCAATATGATTGCTTCCATCCTGGCAACTAGGGCAAAGTTGTCTTCAAAATATATACCTTCAATTTGAGAATATCCTTTGCATACTAACCTTTCTTTGTTTATGGTTACCTGTCCATCTTCATTTATTTTGTTTCAAAAAACCCACTTAGTACCAATCAAATTCTTGTTATTCGGTCTTGGAACCAGTTCCCATGTGTCATTCTTCTCTATCTGAACCAATTCTTCATCCATAGCCTTGATCTAGTGCTCATCCTTGTCGACCTCTTCAAAACTGTTGGGTTCAAATGTAGATAAAAATGCTAGGTGTTGTTGTTAAGGTGAAAGTATTATTCTTTGAGTTTCAACTCCTACATATTTATTCCCAATAATATGTTATAGTGAATGATTTTTCTATACTCGTTGGCTAGGTCTCTTAGGTGGTATATGTTGCTCATATTCCTCTTGTTATGCTTCTTTCTACTCTTCTTCTTCTACTTCTTCTTCTTTTGGATCTTCCTTGTCATCCTGCTCTTATGACTTTTTTCTTCCTTCTTTGTCCTTCCATACACATGTCTTGTCAATTGTTACATTGATACTTTCCACAATTCTGTTGAGTTTTTGACTAAAGAATTTATATACTTTTCTTTTGCTTGAATACCCAACTAGTATGCCCTTATCAACTCTGGAGTCAAATTTTCGAAGCTTTCCATCTTCTCTTTTGATATAACATTTTCTCCCAAATACTTTGAAATGATTCTCATTTGTCGGTATTCATTTCCATAAATCATAGGGAGTCTTATCACTATTACTTCTAAGCATTCCTTTGTTCGAGATGTGAATTTTTGTATGTACTTCTTGTGCCCAAAATATATCACTTAACTTGGAATATTTCAACATGGTTTTGGCCATTTCCTGTACTATTTTTTTCTTCCTTTCAACCCCTCCACTTTGTTGAGGTGTCGTGGTTGTCGTGAACTGTCTCTTTATTCCATGTTCACCATAGAAATTCATGAATTCCTTTGATGTAAACTCTCCTCCATTGTGTGATATTAAGCACTTGATTTTCAATTCCATCTCAGTTTCAACCATTTCTTTGTATATCTTGAAGTGTTTGAATGCATTTGAATTCTTCCTGAGTAAGAAAAATGCAGTCATTATTGTGTAGTCATCAACCAATAACATAAAGTATTGTTATCCATTTAATCCCTTCATTCTTGTAGGTCCAAATAGATCAGTGTGTACAATATCCAATGTTTTTTTCGTGGAGTACTCCTTTGATTTAAACTTGGTCCTGGTTTGTTTTCCTTGTAGACAATGCTCACATAGGGTATTTGATGGCTTTGAGATCTCATAAATTTCTTCTCTACTTAATTTCTGTTGATTTTGACAAGGTTATCAAAGTTTATGTGACCCATTCTTTTGTTCCAGAGCCAACTTTCATTTTCCTTTCCTAAACAAAAATTTTCGTTTCCAATCTCATTCAGGATGTATATGTTATTTGAGGTTCTTTTAGTTGTAGCCACCAATTTTCCTGATCCTTCTTTTCTTATTTCACATTTTTCTGAGTCAAACAAAAGTTCGTGTCCTTGATCACACATTTAACTTACACTTAGAAGATTGTGCTTCATATCTTCCACCAGTAGAACATTTTCTTCCTTGGCATCTTTGCTTCCAAGATTGACTGTGCCTCTACCTATTATTCTAGCCGAGTTATCATTTCCAAATGAAACTGATCCATATCATTCCTTCTTTAGGGTCAAAAACATGTTCTTGTCACTTGTCATATGCTTCAAACAACCACTTTCAACATACCACCCAATTTTCTTGTGTTGCGCTTGTAGATCCAACGCGCATTCTTCAATGTTGAATTGATCCTGCTTTATTCTCCATATCCTTTGTGGTTCATGTTTATGACTATTGCTATTCTTCTTTGGCTCCTTGGGAGGAACATTCAGTCTACACTAATTTTCCATGTGTCCAAATTTGTTTCACTTGTATCACTCTATCTCATTACTTAGTGAATCAAAATTGTTGTGATTTTTGTCTTATGCTTCATGTGACTTTCTGAAATAATTGTTCTTTGAATAACCCTCATATATTCTTATGTTCTTGGCATAGGCTCTATAGTTTGTATCTTTGTGACCAAAATTGTTACAAGAATAGCATAAAAAAAAATATAGTTTGATACTTGGATGTAGGGGATCTTCTGAATGGTATTTCTCTTATGAAGCTTTCCTCTTCTTGAGATGTTGTTGATTGATGATTCTATGTTCTGAATATTCTAGGTGGTTCAGTTCCTCTGTGATTTTCTTCTTGGGTTCTTCTTGGACCTATGATAGTTTCTGCATAGCTGTTTTTTTATGCTTCATGTTTTGTCGCCTTAGAGCTCAAACCTTTCTCAGTCTGCATTTGGTTTTACCCTAGTCCTGAGCTGTCATAGTACAACCTTTGTCTGTCAATGATCTCATCCAATATTTTGGTTCTATTATGCTGCATATCTTTCTTCTGAAGATATTTTCTGTTAGAAAAACAGGACCGTGGAGCAATAAAATAAAACAAATGAGGAAACAAAACACAAAAGGTACACAATACAAGAGAGACACAGATTTATGTGGTTCACCCAATGTGGGCTACGTCCACCAGAGAAATTGCCAGGTCCTTCCTTTATTATTATCTAGCAAATGAAGGGATACAACCTATAGCAAAACCCGTTGTAACTTCCTCTTTTTTCTCTCACGGTCTCCTCTCTCAAAATACAATATTCGCCATCAATCATAGTCGCAATACATTTCCCTCATGAAAGAGGGTTGCCTTCTAGGGAAAAAAACCCTAACATAATCTCTACCGTTAGATCTGCGACCTTATAATGAATGGTTCAGATTTACAATGAAATTACAATATACATTTACAAGGAAATTTTTCCTTCGGGGGGGACGCTGCCCCCAAACCCCCGTTGGGGGCCTGCTTGCCCCCAGACCCCCCAGTCAGGGGGATAGCCCCCCCGAACCTCGCAGAGGGGGTACCCCCCCCTATGCACTCCCCCTCATGAAAGAGTGTACATACTTCTGCGGTGTAAATACTTCATGGGGTATAAACACGGCTGAAAGCAAGGACCTCTGGATCTGGAAGATAATCAGGCTCCACAACCAACATTTTCTTAAGGTAACTATTTCTACTTCCAAGCTTTTAATCATCTTCTCCTTATCTTCTAACTGTTTTCTAAGAGTTTATTCAATCCTTTTGTCTTCTTCTACCTAGATTTTAACTTTGTGATTATCTACTCGATTTCTTCTGAGTTGGAATTTTGATATCCTTCTTTCTTATTTAACTCTTCCTTGAGTGACTTGATTTTCTTTCTTTCTTTCCCTATTTCTTCTAGGGAACTAATTAATTATGCTTTGAGATTCACTTCACCTTATTCTTCATAATCTTCATCATTTTCTACTTCCATGAAGAGTACTCTTTCTAAATCATTGTCACTATCATCATCCTTGTCTGTTGAAGAACTTTCTTCCTTTGAGTAAATACTTTTCTTGAAGAATATATTTTTGTTTATTCTCTTGTCTCCCTTTTGATTTTTCTTTTTCTTCAGAGGATCTTCTTCTTCATTGCTAACTTTATTCTTAGCATAAGGAAATTTAGACGAAAAATGACCAATATCATAAAAATTAAATAATTTCAATGGAATCATACCTTTGTACTTGTTAGATTCTCTTTTTATATTCCTTATGAAGTTCACCTCTTCTTCATATTCCTCTTAATCATCACTGCAGTTGTAATCTAGTTTTGAATTTTTCTTGTTATGCTTCTTTTTCTTCTTGGATGCTTTGAATGTCGCTTCCTTCGTGATTGGATTCTCGTGTTCTATCCTCATTTCATAAGCTGTGAATATTCCATGTAGCTTGTTATTGGCCCTTGGTTATGGACGGTTGAAAATATGAAGGAAAGAAGCGTGACGTGTGAACTGCGCAGAAGACAAGTTGACTGAGATTAGGTCGAAGTGGCCAAAAGAGAAGAAAAGACAAAGGGAAGTAAGAGAAAGAAAGTTGTTGAACGAGGAGATTGAGGAAGACAGATCAATAAGGAAAATGGATCATGGAAAACTCAGCAAATGGAAAAGTCACCAATGGATGATTTGGAGCACCTTGTAGGAAAGAAGGAAAGACAGGCTGGCAAAGCTCTGAAAATGCGGGTCAAATTGACCTAGGGTTTTAGACACCTAGGGTTTTTTTGTTTAGGGTTTTGACACCTAGATTTTGGCCTAAGGTTGTCTGAGAGTCATTGTAATGTATAACTAAAGGTCAAGAGGACCTGGGATGGGTTTGATTATGTGATGATGAGTGATTGTTATTATTGTTGAGAGAGAAGTATTGTGTTGTGAGAGAAGTCTATGTTGTAAGATCTTCAGCTGGGTGCGAAGATCAACCCTATAGTTGGGTGCATAAAGAGGGGAGAGAAGAAGAGGAAGAAAGAGAGATTTGCAAGCTAAGAGTGAAAATAGAACTATATGCTTTCATATAATATATTATAAAGCGCAGTTCTGTGGACGTAGCCCTAGAGAGGGGGTGAACCACGTATATCTTGTTGTTTTTTGTGATTGATGTTGTGTTATTTTTCCCTCTGATTACTCTATTATTTCATCATTGTATTAGATCAGAGATATAATTGTCTGAAGTAGGATTAAGTTGGTAAAGAATAACTAGATATGCATGTGTGAGTTTCCCTGGATCCACTTTGCATTTCCTCTGGTTGTAGACACCTGTGTCCTACAACCCCCTATCGCTACTTTGGGTGAGACTTCATCTTCTTCTCAGGTTTTTTTGAAAGGGCCAATAGTTAGGGCTTGTTGGTGCATTGTTAGAGCTAAACCCTGGGTCTTCCCCTATGCCAACAAATGGTTCCATTTCCAAGACCCGGATCTTATTGAGGGAATGTCAAGGTGGTTTCCATCGAGGAAAATAATTCAGAAGTGGATAGAAGAACAAGAAAAGGAATTCGCAGAAGCCTAGAACAAGAACCCTAATATTAGCACAGAGGTTTGGTTGGGAAAGTATATCTTTATCGATATACATGAGATTTTCTTTGGAGGAATTCATAAGGATCTACACGAGTGGCTAGCTAGATTAGCAGATACCCATTTTGAAATCAGGCTCAGACCTCCTATGGTTTGGACGTCGGTGTTGATCAAGAAGGTCAAGAGAGTTGATAACATTGTGTCAAGAGTAGTAGATCACTGGTTTGATAATACCATTGGAGGGTACATTACTGAGTTTTATATTGATAGAGTAGAATCATATATCCAAGTAGAGAGATATTTCTTTAAGGGGCCTAGAGGAAAATTTTTACATTTTATGAAGTTGCAGATCAAGATTATACTGCATCAGAAGAACATCTTGAAGATACAATAATTGGTTGGATTAAAGAGATAATTTTCAAGAACTCAGACAATGACATCGACACAGAGGTTGGAGACATGCACAGTGGGAGATCATTTAGAGAAGTTCCTCTAGTGAACTTGTTTGAGCAGAATCATGAACCACCAGCACATGAAGAAGGGTTCTACAGTGGATAAGAAGAAGGGTTACTGAATGAAGAACATTCAGAGTCTGTTAGGGAATAAGAAGGAAAGACTGAAGAACCTCGTCAAGAAGAGTCAAAAACTTCAGGAACTGCGTAGACTATTGAAGTAAGTACTATTACTCCTCCTATTGTTTTAGTAGCATTAAGTAACCAAAGTAACCTAAGTTATCATAGCACTCAGAGAAATGGTACAAGTGGTTCAGTGAATACTCAATCAGGAACCCTAGGAAGAACTATGGCAGATGAGATGAGGTTACCCACCTTTAGGGGATATGGATCTGAAGATCCCGATCAACATTGGTTCTTATGCGAAGTTGTATGGAGTATTAAGAATGTCATTGATGAAGCTATTAAGAGAGCTTAGTTTAGTACTACCCTGAGAGACCGTGCATTGAGCTGGTAAATGAAGTTCATCCAAGGAGTTGCACAACCAAAACCGTTGAACGAGATCAAGACTGCGTTGATTTTTGAATTCAAGAAACCCAAGTCAGAGTCATAGTGCATTACGGAGTTAAAGGAAATCAAACAGAGAGTAGTTGAACCTATTTGGGAGTTTGATCAGAGGTTTAAGACCCTGACAGGTCATTTGAGTTTTCAAGTTCCAAATGAACAAAATAAAGAATGGTTCATTGTTGCCCTCTTACCACACATCAGAGTCCCTCTGATGCAACACAAGATCGTTTCGCAATCTGAGGAATTAGAGATCGACATGAAACTAGAATCATGCCCTATGGGAGAGTCCAGCTTGGGTATGAGTCAAATTTTGAGTTAGCTAACTATCTTATCACTCTATGTCGAAGATATGAAAAAGGAAAAGGGAAAAGATAAAAGAGAAGATATTTGGTGTATCAGATGCAAATTAGAGGGCCATGACAAGAGCATTTTCCTCTATTTCATGAGTACTTGGCTTCAGGAGCTCTAAGCCCTTTGAATCAGGTTACTCTACCTTGGTGCAAGGTATGTAGAAATCGACATCGCCCTGGTGAATGTTATTACATGCAAAAATATGTCCAGAAACCTACGAACGTTTACTGCACATTTTGTAGATCTGTGGGGCATGATGAGAAATATTGTAGGGATTATGACCTCTTGCGATGAAATATCAAGAGACACATATAGAATTCAAGGAGAAGTACAACAAGAAGGAAATACTACGTAGTTTAACTCCCCAGGAAGAGGAAAATTCAACCCTCTCGGTGGATTTAGAGGAAGAGGACGAGGAGGAGGTATGGGTCAAGGTCGAGGTCAGATCATTTGTTATAACTACACACAGCCAGGACATTTGGAAAGGGACTAGCATAACCCTTGTACCACTTGCAGCTACTGCAACTCATTTGAACATGTTATTGAAGATTGTCATGTGTTGTTAGCCAAACTTCAGGAGAGACGAGGAGGAAACCCACAAGTACAATTAATCTTAGCAGAACCTCATGGAGTGGATCCTAGAGTCGATGTTATCACTAGAGGAGGCACTACTATAGGAGAAGATAGGATGACTCTAGCAAAGAATATAGATGAATCAAGGGTTAGAAGAACTATAGAGAGGACACCAAAGTTCGATCTTAGGAAAGAAAAGTAGATATTTGAGGAGGCAAGAAGAGAATTTGGAGGATATCAGGTTTCTTCATCAAAGGCATAACCAAAAGTGAGAGAATGTGGGATTCCTTTGTCATTCGATCAATCTGCATCACCAAGAGAAGGAAAAGAGGTAAGCAAGATTGTTAGTTTCTTGTATACGTTCATTGATTTGATTAAGGATGAAAGAGCCATACAAGAACTACAACACTTGGTCTGAAAGTATGAACCATTAAAGGTAGACCCTATGTCGAATAGATAAGTACATCAAGTATAAAAAAAGAGAAGAACGAATAAGGAACTACACATTAATGCTCAGATTGGAGATTATGATATAGATTATGTGGTCCTCGACTTAGGATCATAAGTCAATGTTATGACGAAGCAGACCTAGGCACTGATGGGAAAACCTAAGTTAATTTATTACTCTATCAGGCTTAGGATGGCTAATCAACAGGCAGTAATCCCCTTTGGGAGACTGGAGCATGTCCTTGTGGACATCGACGGGGTAAGAACATTTGTCGACTTCGAGGTGATTGAGATATTTGATTATAGTTATCCTTATCCTGCATTGTTAGGCATTGATTGGGATTTCAACAATTCTACTGTTGTGGAATTAAAGAAAAGAAGAATGACATTTGAAGGTGATGGCCTTAGGGTCATTGCACCTCTAGATCCTGATGAAGTTCAAAGATACACAAAACCCATCAAAGAAGAAGACCGTGCATATGAGCTAGAGAATATATATAAATTGATAGCGAGACAACATGATTACATTAACCCTAAAACATATGGGAATTTAAGCTGGCGAAGTGACAATGCATGCTCATCAGACTCAAAATAAGCACTAGAGAATTGGCAAAACAAAATGTACGAAGTTTCTGCACGGAGATGTGCCAGATTGACCAGGGAAGTTTGTTGGATTGGCACAGAAGTAACTTGCCCACATTTGATGGTTTAAATTATTTAGAAACTTTCTTGTTGGAATTTGAAGAAGTTGTACCAGTACAACAGAGATTGTTGGCATGAGATGAAGCTTTGAAAGTAACGCCAGCAAGATGGTGGGAAACACATAAGAAGAACATCATAGACTGGATGAAATGTCACACTTCGATGGCAGTGCGCTTTTCAGAACAAGTAGAAGGATGAAAATTTCGATACACAGGTCAAATTTGTCCGAAGGACCATGTGAAAAGTTGTGAAGAATCCTGGAGCAGCATCCCTCAGGAGAAATGGGTTCATAAATTCATCAACACTCTAGACACAATGCCTATCAATTGGTATCTTCAAGCAGAACTGCGCCTCACCACTTCAGATTGGTATGGTATGACTCATAACTTTATAGCTACATTTTCATTTGAAATTCAATACCCTATAATAGATCAAGATCTACAAGTTGTAAGAAAGAAATTCTTTGAGAAGGCACCTAGCCTTCCTGTGGAGAAAGAAGAGGATGAATGGAATAGACCTCTTAAGAAATTGCAAGGATGTTACAATATCAATGATGATGAAGATTATGATCCTAAGAATGTGAACATCGCAGAAACAGAAGGGCAGAGAGACATAGAAGGACCAGGATTCAAACTATCTTTCATTCGACAACTAATCAAAATCAATAAAGTTAATATTGGAACAGAGCAAGCACCTAAGCTTGATAATGTTGGAGATTACTGGGATGATACCACCATTGATAAGATAAAAAAAATACTACATGAATACTAGGACTTGTTCCCAACCAAGTTCACTGATATGAAGGGTATAAAAGGGCCCATGGGAGAGATGAAGATCCCCTTGAAGCCATATGCCAAGCTAGTTAAGCAGAGACCCTACAGATTGAATCCCAAATATAAGTAGAAAGTGAAGATTGAACTAGATAGGATGTTGGAAGCAGGAATCATAGAACCTGTGGAAGAATCAGATTGGATTAGCCCTATGATGGTCCAAGATAAGAAGACAGGAGAGATCAGGATCTATGTATATCCCAGGAAGTTGGATGATACCTGTTTGCATGACCCATTCCCTACACCGTTTACAAACAAGGTGTTAGATAATGTAGGAAGTTAGGAAGTTTACTCCTTCACAGACAGATATCCAGGTTATCACCAGATCAGGATTACCAAGGAAGATTTCCATAAGACCACATTTGCAATAGAATGGGGATCCTACTAGTACACAATGATGCCTTTTGGATTGAAGAATGCACCATCCATATTTTCAAGGGTGGTGGTCGAAGCATTCAAGGAGTTTTTACATAAATTTTTGGAAGCATATTTTGATGATTGGATTGTGTTTAGCTCATTACAAAACCATATTGAATGTTTAAGACTAATGTTGGATAAGTGCAGGCAATGTCAGATTGCCCTGAACCTAAAGAAGTGCATCTTATTTTCACCCTTTGGAGTGTTCTTATGGCATATTGTGTGTAATCAGGGGTTGTTGGTAGCTCTGTCCAAGATTGCCATTATTGTTGATCTACCCCGCCTACCTCAGTCAGACAACTCCGCACTACATTGGGACATATTGGATACTACAAGAAGTTCATTAAGGGCTATGCACATATTATAACACCTATGGATAAGTTATTAAAGAAATATTGTCAGTTTCAATGGACAGAAGAATGTCAGTAGATCTTCGACCCATTGAAACAAAAAATGCTTACTGTACCTATTCTAGTTTTCCCAGATTGGAGCAAGGAATTTCATGCGCATGTTGATGCTTCATCTATTGCACTAGGAGAAGGTTCTTAGATTTGGCCTCTGGTGACCTACTTTACACAAAGATTCTAAGGAAAAGTATAAAGCCTGTGATGTATGCCAAAGAGTTGGGAAACCTTCCAGAAGAGATGAGATGCCTTTAGCACCATAGATGACCTTAGAGGCATTTGAGAAATGGGCCATTGATTTCATGGGACCTATCAACCCACCAGGAAAGCGCACAGGAGATAAATACATCATCACTGCGACTAAATATTTGACCAAATGGGCAGAAGCAAGAGAATTTAAGGACTGTAGTGCAACTATAGCTACAAGATTTATATTTGATGATATCATAACCAGGTTTGGATGCCCGAAGACCCTGATGAGTGATCAAGGTACACACTTTATTAATATGACTATCGAAGCGTTGACTCGGGAATTTGAGTTCCACCATCAGAAGAGTACTCCCTACCATCCACAAGTGAATGGGATGGTCGAAGCTTTCAACAAGATATTGGAGACAATGCTAACGAATATTTGTAATGTGAATAGGGATTATTGGGATATGAGAGTACAAGGAGTGCTATGGGCCTATAGAACTACTTGCAAGAAGCTGACAATGCAGACTCCCTTTAAGTTGGTTTATGGTCTAGAAGCAGTTGTCCCTATGGAATATTTGGTTCCTAGTCTAAGAATTACAACATTTACAGATATGGATGACACTGACAATGTTCAGGAGAGGCTTGCATAGTTGGTAGAACTAGAAGAAGACATATTTATTGCAGGATTCCATCAGTAGATACAGAAGGAATGAGAAAATGCCTACCATGACAGACATATCAAGAAGAAAGCCTTTAAGCAAAGAGATCTGGTGTTGGCATATGACAATAAGTTCATGAAGCATCCAAGGAAGTTCAGAACACATTGTCTTGGGCCATTTGAGGTCACATATGTTACAGAAGGAGGAGTTGTGTAGTTGAAGACACTAAATGGAGAGTGGAAGGAAGGTTTAGTGAATGGGAGTCGGGTGAAATTGTACTATGAAAACCAGTTGCCTTACAGATCTCAGTAAAATCATGAGAATAAGGGTCTAGGTACCAGGTGTAGTTGAAACTGGGTACCAGAAACAGAAAAGATAGTCGGCACAAGGAAGGGAGGGGCAGAGCAAAAAACATAGGCTACCCCACGCAGTTTGAAGTCAAAATAAAACAGAAGGTTCAGAATTGAAGTGCATTGGGACGAGTCACATGTGAGTGTTGGGGGCCTATTGGCCCTTGGTTGTGGAAGGTTGTGAATATTAAGGAAAGAAGCATGAAGTGTGAACTTCATGGAAGACAAGTTGAATGAGATTGAGTGGAAGTGGCCAAAAGAGCAGAAAAGACGGAGCGAAGTAAGAGAAAGAAAGTTATTGAATAGGGAGATTAAGGAAGACAGATTAGCAAGGAACATGGATTGTGGACAACTCAGCAAATGGAAAAATCCACCAATGGATGCTTTGGAGCACCTTGTAGGAAATAAGGAAAGATAGGTTGGTGAAGCCTTGAAAATGCGGGTCAAGTTGACCTAGGGTTGTAGACACCTAAGGTTTTAGTATTTAGGGTTTTGACACCTAGGTTTTGGCCTAAGGTTGTCTGAGAGTGATTGTAATGTATAAATAAAGGTCAAGAGGACCTGGTATGGGTTCGATTATGTGATGATGAGTGATTGTTGTTATTTTTGAGAGAGAAGTATTGTGTTGTGAGAGAAGTCTATGTTGTAATATCTTCAGCTGGGTGCGCAGGGAGGGGAGAGAAGAAGAGAAAGAAAGAGAGATCTACAAGCTAAGAGCGTAGATATAACTGTATGATTTCATCTAATATATTATAAAGCGCAGTTCTGTCGACGTATCCCTAGAGAGGGGGTGAACCACGTATATCTTGTTGTTTTGTGTGATTGACGTTGTGTTATTTTTCCTTCTGATTACTCTGTTATTGCATCATTGCATTAGATCAGAGATATAACTGTGCGAAGTAGGATTAAGTTGGTAAATAATAACTATATCTACGTGTGTGAGTTTCCCTAGATCCACTTTTCATTTCCTCTGGTTGTAGACACCTATGTCCTACAACCCCCTATCACTACTTCAGGTGAGACTTCATCTGCTTCACAGGTGTTGCCGAAAAGGCTAGTAGTTAGGGATTTTTGGCACATTGTTAGAGATGAACCCTGGGTCTACCCCTGTGCCAATACTCATCCATGCTTAAACTTTAAAGATCTATTACTTCTATCCGACAATTGGTTGTCATTGAGTTCAACCCTTCAAGATTGATGTCAACCCTTGGAGAATTCAGCAATCCCTAGAGGTGTGATTGAGATTGATAGTGATTTAGTTGTCATTGATGGAGTGGTTGATGTCATCAGATGTGATGGGTGCATTTGATGAAGTCTACATGAAGCCTTGGAGGTGTGGTTATGGTACCCAAAGTTGGTTGAGGAATATGAACATGAAGGAAAATGTAAATGCAAGTAAAACACTCATAGATGGATAGTCCTCGTCGTGTCATTTTCATTGATAGGTGGTATGCTGTGTGGTTCCTTACGATTAGGGAGATATGGCCTTGTGAAGTTAGAAGCCCCAAAGAATGGTTAGGAAGCCCCTAATTGGTTACAAGTCATTATTGAAAGGGTAAAGTTGTTGTGACCAGAAAGTACTAGAAGCCCTTATATTGAAGAAAGAGGTTACTATGAAAAATTAAATAAACACCTCAAGGAGTCTCTCATAAGCACACACACACTTATATTGAATATCTATCTTTTGATAATGTTATGGTCTATTATTTTGGTCTATTGGTGAATCTAAGTTTGAGGCAATGTAGAAAATGTGAGGAAAGAGAGAAAGTTTCATATCTACATAGAGCGAGGGTTTCTATAAAACCCTAGTTTGGTTGGCCCTCATGGGTTAGGCATAGGGGGTGTTGAAACAGAGCTTGAATTTTTAATCTTAAAGATATAATTTTTTTTTTTTTTTTTTTT
>ML783145.1:79064-94063 GCA_009831015.1 Picea engelmannii | reverse complement strand
CTCATCAAAATGTCATGTATCATCATCAAAATACCCCAACTCATGATCAAAGTGGTGCCCGAGTGGAAAATAAGCCCCAAGAATCATCAAAGTATCATAGTTCATGATGTCATCATCCATATGCTCAACATCCAAGGTGAAAAGGTCAACATCCAAGTTGGAATGAAATAGCAAGCATCAACTCTCTAAATGGTGTCCAATAATGTCCATCCAATGCTTAACAAGTTCTAGGGTGCACTATCCAGTATGTGGGATTCATTCCCATTTATCAATCGATCTGACCATATCTACAAAATGAGAGCTCATATGTCCATTGTTCAGTGTCCTGGAGGTATGAAAGGATGTATTTGAATGTGTCAAGTCATAACATGACCTAATTCTCTACATCACTCATGCCATATCCTATATGTAATGCACAATGCCCTTAGTGAAATAATAGAGACAT
This sequence comes from Picea engelmannii, assembly GCA_009831015.1. Lineage (NCBI taxonomy): Eukaryota > Viridiplantae > Streptophyta > Pinopsida > Pinales > Pinaceae > Picea > Picea engelmannii. The sequence continues at coordinate 93,618 of ML783145.1, read as the reverse complement.
CCTCCAAAAGATCATGTCAAGTGCACCCAAGTCAGTCAAAGCCATATAATCAAGAAAAAACAATAATCACAAGGTACGGGATCCTCTGGAATCATATAAAAAAAATCATCACTTAATATAGAAGCCACATGAGCAATTCACATTAGATATCCCCTTAAAACTTCACATTAGCTCAAGACCTTATGTAATTTGGAAAGTTTAGGTATGAAAAGACCATCAAAAGACCCTCTTAGGTGTGCTAGTACCTAGGTAGAGTAATAGTTCCCGAGAAGACCCATTAAAGTGTAAGTATGGTGAATGAAAATGTGTCGTGGTTACTTCATGGTGAAGGAGTCATTAACATGTGAGGTACCATTCTTGGTCCATTTCCATGAGTTCCTTTGTAGAGGGAGCACTTGCTTCTTGAGATACCCTTTCCTCATAAGTGTGTGTATTCCAAACCCCTTTCTTGACTTTTGATATCCTTTTTATTCATTGCAAGTCCCCTCTTTAGGTTTCAATAACTTTATTCTTTCTTTTCTTTCTTGTTGTGATTTAGTCCTTTTAATTGATATGCATTCAATGCATTAGGACTAGGGGTGATCACCCCATAGCAAGGAGTTATATCTCAAGATGGATTTTGGGTTTTAAAGTTGGTCATTCATTAACCCACCTTTCTTTCTTTCATTTATAACATTCTTCCCTTTTTATTTATTTTTAGCAGCTACATCAACCTTGACATTCTATCCCTTCTTCTCATAGGAGGGTGAACCACCGACCTTTCTGGTGTATATGTAACAACCATACCAAATTTTATTACACAGTGGAAGGCCCCAACATGGTAAGTGTTAATTATGGGGGGGAATGGTACACTGTACTTATCAAATCCTCCTAGTAGTACCCCTATTCACCAAGAGTGACAACATGGTACTAGGACACTAATGATGTCCACTAAGGTGAAACTGATAAAAGAGAATAAATTCTGAGCTTATGATTCATTATCGAACTTCAACCCATGATCCTCACTCACATGTCAAATGCATTAAATATAACACTTTATATGAAATAAGGACTAATGTACCTCATAATGTGCTAGACCATCATCTTCCAATGAACCATGCTTTTCAAGTGTGATGAAATATGTTGATGAGGAATAAGGCATGTGGGGAGAATATTGTCTATGGAAAATACTAATCATCATCATAATCAGGATCATTGTCTTCATTGTAGTCCATGAGACATGATCTCCTCTAATTACCCCTAGGTGAGAGGGGGTAACACCTATCTCCAAGATGTGGACACGTGATCATCATAGAGTACATGTGAAACTCAACATATATAGTACTCCAAGACCTGCAACCTGTATCACTCTAAAATTCCTACTACATTCTAACATAAAATCATTAGCAACTAAAGGAAAGGGGATTTTATCCACCCTAGTTTATGAAAAGTATTAAACCAATGCGAGGAGAAAAAAACATTATTTTCATCAATATATCAAATTTTTTTGTATAACATGTCTAAACTAACATGGATGCACACATAAATCAACAAGGAATATCAATAAATGGAATGGAATTAAATGCAAGAACACAAAATGACCTAGCTAACCTACCCTACTACTCTGAAACAACTAAAGAGCTAGGTGTAATCATATAATCAATGAATCCATACCAACATTTCATCAAAATAAAAAATTAAACCTTTATGCACAGTTACAAATCAAAGGAAAAATATATCAAGCACAAAACAATCGTGAGTGGGAATAATCAGTGCAACATAATAAAATATAGAATCAAACTCATGAGAGTGGGAAGTAGGAGCAAGGTCATGCCGAGATGTGTCTCCACAATATTGATCTATCCATATTTGAATAGAGCTATCAAAAGATGAAGGCGCATAAGGATAACTTAAACACTTCAAATAATGGTCACTTTGTCTTTCATCACTTCTCGAGGCCCAAGATGGAATCATAAGGAATCTAAATAATGGTCGATAATAAATCAAGGATGAAAAATGGGACATCAAATTGAATCTCAAGAAAATACTTTGCTCCCAATTTAAGGCTTGTTGACCTTCTATATGTGGCTGAAAATCCCTGCAATAGACCACAGGTTGAAAATACCCTTGCCCCATATCAAAAACATAATTTTGAGTCATATTTTCAATGATATAGAAAGATGAGGAAAAATAAGGCTGGAAATTTCCGCTATGAAATTCTTGTTTCATTGGGTGAATCATGGCCTCATAAGGATGTTCACCAAAATATGAGCATAAAGGTGATTGAAAATATTCTTTATAGAATATCTCCAAGTGTTTAGAAGAATATGTATCACGCCTTATAAGATATGGATGGAAATCATCATAAGAATGTTGTAATGGATCACTCATAGATGGTCTAAATAAATTTGTTAACATATCATCTTTGTACTGCCAGAAATTTGAATCAATAATTCATATAGTTGAATGTTCTAAAGGGAACAATTATGTATTGTTGAGTCTAGAACTATCATCAATATCATACATGGTATCTCCATCAAAATGAAAGAACTCATATCCCATATACATCTCCCAATGTGTATAACACCATGAATACAATCATTGTGTTCTTTATTAGATAAAAAATCTTGTACATCCAAGGGTTCCTCCAAGAATTCTTCATTTTCCAAGTCATGAAAAGATGCATAATGGGAATCAAAAATTGGAAAAGAGTGCAACTTACCTTATTCATGTCTTCGTGTGAAGGAGGGGTGAAAGCTTGGATGAGTTCATCTTCATCAAATAGAGGAACCGATACCAATGTATTGTCTTCATGAGGAGGAGTACTCTCAATAGGACATTATTCATGGACTTGTTCTTCAACATGATGTGTTTCATGGAAGTCTTCTTATTCAACAGACTCATGAAGTATCTATTTTTCTACTTCATTTTTCTTGGTGAATTTCCTCATGAGTCACTTCTTCAATATCTTGTTCTTCAATCAAATGTTCATCATCTTCAATAGTGTTAGAAATGAATCCTTGTTCTTAGAGGGCTACTGTAATATCATAAAGAATATTCTCATACCTTTGAGTTCTTGGAGCCCAACGTTTGAGAAATTATTCAATAAAGACTATGAGAGAAGGTATGCTCTTTGGGCTAAGAGAATTCTTAACCTGATTCTTTTGTCTTGTTCCTAGAGATAGCAAAAACAATCTTATTAGTGAATCTTCATGTAGCACTTTTATCTATGAGGCATATTACAAGAATTTATCAACATGAGCAATGTACAAAGACATATCACCATCAAATTTTGGACAAACATCCAACCAATTTGGAGAATAGTGATTTGGGTATCTAGGAACATTCTTAATATCAAGAGAAGGATATATTTAATGCATTTCCCATGGTGCCATAATTGCTTCATTTGAGAAAATGTGATCTTACAACACTGAAAATAATATGACACCTTAAAACATGTGAGTGGAGTGGTCGAATGAACTTTTTAGACATGGCTCATCAAAATGTGGATAAGATAAATGGATTCTCCAGTGAATGGAGTCTCTAGGTAAGCTAGGTAGAAATTATTTGGAAACAAACTTACTAAGAAAATGTCATAGAAGAATGACTCAATTATCCTTGGAAATGAATGTTGGAAATTTGGTTGTAATTGATGCCAAAGAAAGGGGAATATTACTCAGGACAAAGAGCATATCAAGGAATCATCCATGTTGTGAATCCAATCATATAGAAGAAGCAAAAAAATAGAGGGTTTCAGAGTTGCAAAATCATGTGCATGAAGATGCGATTGTAGGATCATAATTTGTGTCAATCAAATAAGAGATCATAGCTTGAAGAATGAAGGAAACAACATCTAAGGGAGATAAATGAGAACAGGTTTATATGAAGAGTTTTGTGGCTATATGGTCCCCTATCAATGAGCAATTACAATTTGTTGAAGTCCGAGGGTACAGAGAAAAATCAGGAATGCATTGAAGGTCTAAGAAACATAGTTGATATATCCCACAATCATAAAGAAAAACAATTTCCATAGGTTTATAATGCAAATGTCGTCTTACATAGTTTGAATGAAAACGGGGTAAGTTACAGAACCCTACAAAACATGTTAACTTTTGGTCAAGTGATGGTTAAATCCTAAGCGTTTATCATCAAAGAACAATGAATGAGAGTGAAGTAACCAGACCTGGATAACCATTTGAAAGAGCATGGTGAGAACAACTGGGGGCCTGATGGGTTGATTGTCGAGTGGGTTGATTTCCTGGTAGCCCGATATACCAGATCGGGTTAAAGGAGTGAAAGTAGGTGTTGAATTCCTAAGCGTCAATGCCTAGTGGGATAGTGGGTTGATGCCACATTGGCACCATGACAACTACCACATCAACACCATGATAGAAGCCACTAAAATTCCATGTCATACAATATATGTAAGGGTGTCACGTGGAGACTACATCATCTGCCACATCATATCAGATACTGGCAACTTAAGGAGTATTATTGTGTTGAAGTTCCAAGGGCATGGTGGGCCTATCACCTGGTGACTCGATGGTCATAACAAAGAGACAATGTTCCATATGGGATTAGAAGAGAGGAGATTCGGTGTAGAGTTGAAGGTTCAATGGGATGATCGCCCAGTGCCTTAATGGATCTGGTGGGTCAATTGCTTAGTGACCTAGTAATCAGAACACAGAGCATAGATAAGGTTCCATACTAGATCAACATGAAATGCGAGAGTGTAGTGTAAAGATCTTTGGGGGCCCAGTAGGTCGGTAACCTAGTGGTCCTAGTGATGAGGCCATACATATGGCACAAGTTGATTGAATATGATAAAATAAGGTTCTCGAAGAAAGGTTCCATACCGGACCAGAGAACAATTGATCACTACATTGTCGATTACCTAGTGATTTTGGTTCCTTAGTGGGTCGATGGGTCGATCACTCGGTGGTATACCAGAACTATTGAAGGTGTAGTGTTGAATACCATATGGGTTGGTGGCCTCGTATATCAAATCAGGGAAAATAATTGAATGTGCAAAGTTAAAGGTTCGGGGGCTCGGTGGGTCAATGACTTGGTAGGCCCAGTAGTCTCGATATTTTAGAAGATCGACGGTCAATATTTAATCTACGACCCATTTGATGGTTCTTGTGATTCTAGGAGTGTGTTGTGCATTTCAATTCCTAGTGGTATCAATATGCAATGATTTTGACTCAACATATCAATGATTGAGATGTAATCAAGGAGTTGATCTGATGAATGTTGAGTGTTGAGGGTATGTGCGGTAACCTATGAACAAAACACATGAAAATGGGAGGAGTTTGTATCGGTTTCAAAGGATTTTTGTATCCCAATTTAAAGGAGAGTCAAAGGATCCAAAGCCAATCCCATGAGTATGAATTTTGTTTGTATATGGACAAATACTTGGATGTATGAGCTAAGGATATAAATAGCGATGCCTGAAACATTTTTTGGATTGGTGTGAAGTGTGTGAATGAGAAAGTTAAGCTATGAGGTTCTCAGGTGTGAGAAGATGAAAGAAGAGAGAGATGTAAATGTCCAAGGGTGGTATGGAGTTGCAAGGTTGAAAGGCACATCTGAATTCTTGCAAATTGTGAACATGTGGAGAGTGTTGTGGAAAGTACATCAAAGACAAAGCGAATGTAACGGATTTTTGTAGGATAAAGCTTGGAGATATCTATTGTTTTGTATTGTTGAAAGTTTAAAAATAATTGAACCTAGAAAGACAAGTTCAAGAGATTGGTGTCTCCAATTACATTGGTTCCTACATCTTACTGAGTTGGTGCTCAACTAAGGGGATTGGTGTCTCTAATAGGTTGGTTCCTACAAATGTTGTAAGTGTAGGTTGGCCTACAAGTATTGTTGAGTTGGTTCTTAGGTGAAGGGATTGATCTCCTTTTAGGCTGGTTCCTGTAAAACATTGTAACAAATTGGTGTCTGTAATAGGTTGTTTCTTGTGAATATATTTTAATAAAATATTAATGTGGTTTTCTCCCATTTGGGTTTCCATGCTAATTTTTTGAGTATTCTCCATTGTATGATTTTGTATGTTTCTTATTGTTGGTAAAGTAATGAATTGATAAGTGTAATACATAAATAAATTTAAAAAAAAAGTCTTATATTGATTCACCCCCCCTCTTAGTATAAGGAGGTGTGCCAACAATGATTCCAAAAATGTTATCACAAAATCTAGCACTTGTGCAAATCCTTCACAAGATGCTAAAATTGCATAACAATTGGAAGTAATTGTCATTGTCACCTAATAAAACACTTCCCTTATTTTAGTGATGGATCAATATCAAATACAAGGGAGGCTTCCCTTTCAACCTCAAGTGATCCTATAGAAAACTAAAGGCAAGTCAACGACCCCCTATCTTGGTCACTTGGTGAGATAGGATAGGTCTAGGAAAAGGGGTAAAATTAGAATGAAATTAGACAAGGTATTATTGATCATGTATGTCTATGAGAAGTTTTCCAATGCATTCAATGATAGTTACCAAGTTTAAGGAATTAATAATAATCCCGGAGCCCTAACTATCAAACACAAGATGATTGTTGTAATAAACTTGCAGTAAGAAATAATACACTTCAACATATAATAGTTTACAATAACAATGGTATAACAACTCTAAATCAACAATATAATGGATGAAATTATCTCTAATAACAATGAAAACATTTATAGACTATCCACCAAAGGTTGCATGAAGTTAAGAGCATGGAAGTATGTTAGTTATGTTCAATCCCTAATGATTGTAACAAACATTTATATCAACAACAAACAAATGACTCATAATGAAAAACATTGAGTTGGAATGAGCAACAAAATGAAATGAAATATCTAACTAACAAGTCTCTTTGGGAGAGAGAGTTTTAATTGAGAGTTTTTATCACTTATAAGAAAAAGACTACTATAAATTTCTCTCTTTGTGAAAATGGAGTCAAGAAACACCTTAAGTTGGAAGTTAGATAGCCAAGAAGATTTGGAGGCTTGAAACCCTAATACTATACCCTCGTAGTCCTAGAGTTAAACTTTAAAAAGACTAAAAATAGAGTTTATACTCTCTTAAAACCTAGTTCCACCTCCTTCTTCTAGGATGTATAGCTTGAAAATATAAGTGAATTAGGTCAAACCCTAAGGCTTATCCCCTCATAAACCCTAGGTATTGAACTAGCTAAGACAAACCCTAGGATTTTAAACAATATTAACCCCTAGACTAGATCTTAAATGATTCAAAAAATTAAGTTGAATGAAAATAGGAAGGGGGATAAACAATATTAATCCCTCCTATGGTTTCTAGCAAAATGAACCTAGCATACAAGGTAACATGCAACAATTAACCATCTAATAGAGCATCCACCATGATACACCGTGAACAAACATTAAACTTGAAGAAGAACACTTACTAAAACAAGTCAATATGCATGAAGAAACCCTAGCTCAAAGATCATCCACCAAAACAAGAGAAAGTGTCGACAAGATCATCCTCCAAAAGGTGTGCACAAGTACTCCATAGTAGAAAATAAGAGAAGAGAGAAAACATAAGTGTTTCTCACTAGTGGTGAGTTATGATTTACAAATGAGGTAGTGATATCCTTTAAATATGAGGCAAATGTAGTGCTATAAACCTCAAAATCCCCTAAAACAATAAATGTCCATGATACACATGAGATAGGCCAAGGTTGACCCCTCAAATAACCTCAAACAAAAACAAAACATTATAATACACAAAAACGTCTCCTCCAAGATCACATGTGTGGGTGTAAGAATCTCCAACAATGATGATGTCGTACTCTAGAAGGGTGTAGGGGCCTCCAAAGGCCACGTCTCATCATCAAGAGGTGAAAATCATGGTGAAAGGTGACACCTTCTCTTCAAAAGGTCATGTCTCATCATCAAAAGACCCCTACCCATCATCAAAGCGGTGGCCTAATAGAAACAAATCCCTAATCATCATGAAAGTATCATAGCATATGACATCATCATCCATATGTTCGACGTACAAGGTGAAATGGTAAGCGTCAAAGGTGGAATGAAGTAGCATCACCTCTTTGAATGGTGTCCAATCATGTCCAAGTGTAATGTCCTCCATCTAGTGCTTGACAAGCTTTGGAGTGCACTATCCAAAATGTGGGATTCCTACCCATTTGTCAACCAATATGACAATCTATACAAAATGAGAGTTTATATGTCCATCATTCAGGGTCCAAAAGGTATGGAAGGATGTATCTAAATGTGTCAAGTCATAACATGGCCCAATGCTCTACATCACACATGCCATATCCTGTTATAATGCACAACACCTTGGGTGAAATCATAGGGACATCCTCCAAAACATGATGTCAAGTGCACCCAAGTCATTTAAATTCGTATAATCAAGTAAGACTAATAATTAAGGTATAGGATCCCTTAGAATCATACAAAGTACATCATCACTTAATATAGAAGACACAAGAGCAATTCACATTAGATATTCTTTCAAGCTTCACATTAGTTCAAGACTTTATTCAATTTGGCAAGTTTAGGTATGAGAGGACCATTAAAAGACCTTATTAGGTGTGTCAGTATCTAGGTAGAGGAATAGTTCTTGAGAAGACCCATTGAAGTGTAAGTATGGTGAATGAAAACATGTTGGGGTTACTTCATGGTGATGGAGTCAATAACGTAAGGTACCATGCTTGGTCCATTTCCATGAGAAAATTTATAGAGGGAGTGGTTGATGCTTGAGATAATGTTTCCTCGATGGTGTGTGTATTACAAACCCCTTTTTTTCCTTTTGATGTTCTTTTTATGCATTGCAAGTCCCCTTTTCAGGTTTCAATCACATTATTCTTTCTTTTCTTTCTTGTTGGGATTTAGTCCTTTTGATTGATACACATTCAATGCATTAGGACCAGGGGATATCACCTCATAGCGAGGGGGTATATATCAAGATATCCTTTGGATTTTAAAGTTGGCCATTCATTATCCCACATTTCTTTCTTTCTTTTATAACATTCTTTCTTTTATTTATTTTTTTATAGTAGTTGCATCAACCTCAACATTCTATCCCTTTTTCTCATAGGAGGATGAACCACATACCTTTTTGGTGTACATATAATAGCCATACTGAATTTTATTACATTGCGCAATTCACATGATGGAAAGTTTTAAGTATTGGGGGGGGATATGGTACCCTTATCGAATCCTCCCAATAGTATGTATATTCCCCAAGAGTGACGACACGAGACTAGGACACTAACAATGGCCACCAAGGCGAAACAAGGAAAAGATCATAACTTTTGAGCTTATGACTTATTATCCAACTTCAACCCATGATCCTCACTCACATGTCAAATGCATTAAATATGACACTTTATATTAAACAATGATTAATGTACCTCATAATGTGTTGGACCACCATCTTCTAATGAACCATGTTGATTAGGTGTGATAAGCTATGTTGATGATGAATTAGGCATCTGGGGGGATGCTATCTATGGAGAATAATGATTATAATCATCATTGGGATCATTGTCTTCATTATGGGCCATGAGATATGATCTCCTCTAGTTACCCTTAGGTGAGCGAGGGTAACAAGTCCCTCTCATTTCATTTCACATGAGGGTTTTATGTGGAGTTACTTGGAGATGAAAGAGATCTGTGGACTCACTCAATAGGAGCAAGCTTGTAATATTTGTGGAGTATCACTAAATCAAAAGAAAAAAGAAAAAAATCCCCTCTATATACCTAGGGCATATTACAACTATGCAATAATGTTTGAAAATCTATATGGGCATAATAATGTTTGAAAATCTATATTACAATAATATTCATGTAAATCAATATTATATTAATGTTGTAATAATGATAAGTCATATATTTTACCAAAAGATATGACTTATCATACCTTATGTCCATATTTATATACATGTCTAGATTATTCATTTCATCATAATTTCATATATCATATTCATAATAATAATAATAAATAATTAAATAATTATTTATTTATGGATATTATAATTTTATAAAGTGAAACATCAAATCCACTTTAGTGGTATCATAGTAAGTTTTCTCTTCACCTATGGCCAAGTGTTTTTTTTACCATAGGAATAAAATTTTATGCACTAGTAACTCAACATTCACCTATGGTCAAGTGTTTTTTTACCATAGGAATAAAATCTTATGCACTAGTAACCCAACATTCAAACAAATGGTGACACGAGAATTTTATTATGTTGATTAGTGGCTACTCTTCAAAAAGTTATTATACCTGTCGATAGGCATGGTATATAGCTTTGAGTTAGGCTTGACTTTCTATTAGTTCATGGTTGACCATAAAATATACACCCCTTTATCCAAAGTTTTAAAAAATATTTATTTGTTTTTAATTTTAAATCTCATTTATGTGATATCTTATTGGCCAAAAACTTTGAAATCTTATTGCTACCTTCACTTCCCCCAATGTTATTGTAATAAATATTTCTTGTTTTTTTATATATATTGTCAAAAGTTGAGGGTGCATCTTGTTAAATAAATATGGTTGTTCTCATGGGTACCTTTTTCCTAGGCACATTTAAATAAAATAAAATAATATTTTGTATGTAGGATTTAAATGGATGACAATTGTACTTTTTCTTTCACAATTATTTGAGTGTTAAAGTTAAAATAAAATAATATAATATTTTGTACAATTCAAAGTTGATGGCATTTGTATTTTTTTTTCACAATTTTTTTAAGGGTTAAACTTAAATATAAGTTTTATTTTTATATTACAAATTTTGAGTGTTAACCTTAAATATAAGTTTTAACGTTTTACAATGTATATCTAAATGTTTTATGAAATTGGGTTTTTTTAGATCATTCAAAATAATGTGAAGGGATATTGGTTATTATACCTGCCGCTTGTGGTATATAGTATTGGATATCCTATTGATAGTCTATTAGCTGGGGTTTGACCAAAATAATTTTGAGCATTTTTAAAGGTATAACATTACAATTTGATTTTTATTTTATTTTTTATTATTTTAAAACATTTTTCTAAATTGTGATTGGTTGTTCAAATGCATCTCTTATTACCTACTGGTAAGGACTTCATCGACAAGTATAAGCTGCCATGCAGCTTTGTTAGACAACGAATCACCTCCAAAGATATATAAGAACCAATAAAATTCAAATTCTAGACTTGTGGCCAAATTTTATCAAAAACAAAAGAAAAGAGGAATAAAAAATAATTGTGATGGGAATCCAAAATAATTGTGATGGTCATAAATTGAATATTATATTTTGAAAGTTGCATTATATATACAGTTATATTTTATATGTGTGTGGATCCATTTAAAAAAATTATAAATTGAAGTTATAAGAAAAACCTTCGTATTTTTTAATAAAAAAGAGGATCATTGAAAACAGAAATGGAAGAGATGGAAAACATAACTTGAATTTTCATTAAAGGTAACTCAACCTTAGTGAATAAGGTCAATTTGGAAGTTTTAAAGAATAATGATTTTGTAAAAATTATGTAGAGAATAAACACCAGTATCATAATCATAAGGTCAATTTAGAAGTTTTAAAGAATAATGATCTCGTAATGACTATGTAGAGAATAAACACCAGCATCATAATCACTGTATTCCATTGTTACAGCTTTCTGGATCTCACTATTTTACCATAATCAATATGATATACATATTAGGGGAGGTTGTTTCGGTGAAATTATGATAATAATGATAATTGTGAGTAATTAAAAAAGAAATTAAAATAATTTAAAAATATATATATTTTCAAGTAAATAATATGTAGGAAGAAAATCAATTTTTTGCAACTAAAGTCATTAATTTAATATAAGATGTGGAAATTATAAAGAAAATAATTAAATATCTTAAAATTGCTAAAGAAGATTTTCAATATAAAGTGCACATACTACAATGTAAATTAGAAGCACAATTTGACAAGAAAAAAAAACTCAAAAAACAACTATGAGCATCAAAGAAAAAAAATTGTGACTTACAAGTCAAGGATAAATCATCGATTTGATAAGATCTTGCTATTCATTGTGACTGAGAATCATAAGAGAAGCAGGAATGTAATAAAAAAACAACAAGATATTGTCAAATAAAGACAAGGAAATAATTTGTTTGAAGAATCGTAGTCAAACCCTACTTATGGAAATAAAAATTAAAACATTAGGACATACCAATCATAAAACTAGACAAAGAGACAATCATTGATGAGAGGAAATGAAGGAAACTTTTAGAGGTTGAAACCACAACTAAAGAGACTTTAAAGGAATGATTCAACTAAAAATTAAATTTTCACTATTAATGAATTTTTATTAGTAAAAGAGAATCCATAAATAGAGTTCAAGAAGCAATTCAATGACAAGTCAACCTGCATAGATTTAGTGATGGTTGAAATTATTAATCACTACTTATGGAGCCATATGGCAACCAAAGAATGTTGAAACACCAATGAACACAAAAATATAACATTTTAGCATGCCAACATAAGTAAATCATGAAAAAAAATAAACCAAATATTAAGAAGGATCAACTTATTAGGATGCCATATCAACACCCAAATTATAAAAATCATAACATGTAAGAATTAATGAACCACTATAATCATTGTTCTTACATATCAAAGAATTCAAAAATTAATACAACTCGAAGTAAACAACAAAGTAGACCAAATCAATAATCTTATTGTTGGATATTTCGAGAAAAAATTCATTTAGAATGGATTGATTTTTTCTATGCAATTTTTTTTGAAATCATATCACTTTGTATCATCAAACTTATCAATAGGCAAATCTACAAAAAAAGATGAATCATTATTTTAAAAATAGTGTTATCATATCACTTTGTATCATCAAACTTATCAGTAGGCAAATCTACAAAAAAGATGAATCATTATTTTAAAAATAGTGTTATCTATCCATACTTTGAGGATAAATCACTTTAAGGGGAGGAATTGTTATATCTATAGGGTATATAACCACTATGTAATAATCAATAAATAATCGTTTAAGGGGAGGAATTGTTATATCTATAGGGTATATAACCACTATGTAATAATCAATAAATAATTGTTATATCTATAGGGTATATAACTACTATGTAATAATCAATAAATATTTTATTTTAATATTAGGAATTGAGGATAAATCATTTTAGGGAGAAGAATTGTAATATACATAGGGTATATAGCAATTATGTAAAATAATCAATAAGCATTTTATTCTAATATTGAGTATATAGGTTAACATTATATTAATGTTATTTAAGTCATGAATTTTCTCAAGCGACGTGACTTATTACCCTTTGTGTACATATATACATATTCATTATATTCATCTTACCGTAACCTTATATAATAATAATAATAATAATCTATTTTTAAGGTCACAGACAAGTCAACACACCAAATTGGTGTATGAGACCCTCTTGTTTGTGGGATAAAGGATCCCCCTCGCCCAACAATTTGACTGGTAAAGTCTACAAAAGTATACATACCTTACCTATCTGGATTTGAACCTGTAACCTCTAAAAAATAATTATTTATTTATCGTTACTTTATATATAATATTATAATAATAAAAAATAATTATTTATTAATGGATATTATAAAATTTTGTATTCATAAATAGTGGTTTTATAAAGTAAGTTATTAGATTCGTTTTATTCATTTTTAAAATTTAAATATATAAAATAAAATGGGATTTGAGTTTTGGAGATAGGAAATGATATTTACATTTTAAAATTTTTAAGTAGGTTTAGGATCATCCTTCATGTTCCTCTCCTTGTCTCCCTTTCCTAAAATTATTATTGAGGAGTGATATTGAGTATAGTGTATTAATGTTTCATTTCAAAATTGTTGGATTTCCTAAGACCATTTTTTAGACATTTGATTTTATTTTTTTACTACTTCATAACCCACTCATTGGAGAAGGAACTAGTTTGAGATTGAATTAAAATGATAGAAGGAACTAGTTTGAGATTGAATTAAAATGATAAAGTGAAGAAAACAATAAGGTTGAGGAATCATGAACACTCATTTACAATCATATGAATTGTTTAACATAATTAAATAAGTTTTTTAAATAATAGAAAAGGGAACATATTAGTCTTGAAAGGAAACCCACACATGAACCGTTGACCTCTAAGTCAATTTAGTGTTATTAATGACGGTTGGTATTAGGCGTAAGCTAAAACCCAAACGTTTTGAACCTTTGCCGGCAACCGTTTTCCGTGTACGAACTCCCGTCGTCCATCGTGTCAGAGCTCCGGCCGGCTGCCGACTCCACTGGTTGCATTCCTGCTCACTTATTTTCTCCATTAACTCTGATCATTTTATCAAATTTTCATGGAGGGATACTGGATCTAATAGGATAGCAGGCTTCCGTGACTATACTTTTCATCTGATAGATTTGCAGGCATCATATTTCTGCGCGCTTTGGATAACAATTTTGTATAATTTTGTTTATTGGAATTCAATTCATTAGCATTGACTTCATTATAATCTATATTCAATTCTCAGTTGGACATTCGTGTTTCCCCTTTTCATGAACAAGCATAGAAT
>ML783145.1:44130-55152 GCA_009831015.1 Picea engelmannii | reverse complement strand
GGCTTGGAGCCCATAGGGTAGAGGAGAGGAGAAAACCCTAGAAGCATCATTACACTACAAAATTTTGTTGAGCTTGCAAGTCCCTTCTCGAGTTTTTAATATTTCTCCTCTTACTCCTAGAAACCCTCATTTCTAGCATTCTTTTTCACTTGTCTTTTTCAAGAAGAGAATCCTTCTCTTTCCTTGACTGGTTTAGAGCGAGGATTCAGGAGGTGTGAGGCTTCTTAAGTGGCCCGAGTGGAGGAATCCAGATGTCGGTTTTGGGGTAGTGCTGCAACAATATCAGGTGATATCTATATACATCATTTGTTCTTCATTTTTAATGAGAACTCTCTTTCTTGTCCCAATTTCATGTCATTGATTCACTATTGTAATATTTGTATGCATTGGATTATCTTAAAATTGACATCCTGATCATAGGTACTCAAAGTAGTTTAGAATTAGTTATTGTAACTACCTCTATCGCAACATTTTCTCTTTGTGACTGGAGACCAACGAGGAAAGCACTGGAGCAAAGGACTTGTATCTTCAAACGTTGTAATTCAAGTAGGTGTGTTTTCTGCTCTTAGGTAGTTAGATATTTATCTATTTGTACCTACTTCTGTCAATTAGAGATTGTTCTTGGGGGGCATTTTCTTTGTGTGATCTTCTAACCCTTATCATAAGGGATTTATCCCCGAGACACATGTAGAAAGTGAAGGTAATTTTGGAATTACTTACACCAACATCATTGAAGGTAGGAAATTTCATAAGTGTGTAATAACTCACATGTGTAAAACCATAGGTAGGAGTGTGCAGGCAAGGCATGATACTAAAACAATAAACAATGTTACTATAAAATTGAAGGACAATGTGATAACATCAACTTGAATATTTACACCAACATTTGGTTGACTTTAATTGAGTTTGGTTGAATTTGGTGATTTTAATTACCTTTTGTTGAATAAATAGTATACACATAGGTTAATTTTGTGTGTATGTGTTTTCAAAATCCAAGTCAAATTATGCATATATTTTATTCCATGGATTCTATCTACTTGCCTTAGTAGCCTATTATTGTAATGTATCTACACATATTATGGCTTCTAGCAGAGAGAGACTTTCAAATAATGATGTTAAACACAAGGAAAGAGACTAAAAAGGTCATAAAAGAAAAAGTAAAGATACAATAATTGATGATGACGGAGGAAACTAAAATCCCAAAATAAGTTGTAATTATATACTTTATTATTGTTATATAATATTGAAAAATATGTGTTTATTTAATAAAGAGTTGCATTTATAATTCTAATTATTATTTACTATATTATGCTTTATTTATTTTATGAATATTTTCATTTATAATTCTAAGTGTTACTTATTGTGTTCCACATTATGTTGTAGAAAAGATTGATAAAACAAAATTGGAGCATTTTTATAGAGTATAATAAGAAAATAAAGTCTTAGATGGAATAGATCTAAGCATGCTACACATGGAAGGGTTTATCCTACACTTTTTAATGAAATTTAGAGTGCAATGGAATTCAATAAACTACAAGTTTCGTGATACTTATTCATTCTATAACGTGCATATCAATTTTTGAGATAGATATGATGATGAACAAAGATGACAAATGATGGGTGAACAAAGATGAAAAATGATGGTCAGAGTGATTTGGAGGAATGGAAGGATATTGTCAACTTTTTAACCTATATTTTTTTATCATGTTATTAATAATTATAATTTTTTTATTCTATTGAACTCATGTTTTTTTTAATGTTTTTATAGTGAAAATGAGGAGGTTTAAAAAGATGAGGATGACATTGACAAATATTTAATCAACATTTGATGTCAAATTCATTTGATTTCCGTATATGTGTAGGTTTCTCTTCATGTTATATTATATAGAATGTTGGCATTTCTCTAGGGTGGTAATGTGTCACTTATTTATAAGAATTTGAATCAACTTTTGATGTCAAATTCATTTCATTTACTTATATATATATATATATATATATATATATATATATATATATATATATATATATATATATATATATATATATATATATATATATATATATTCATATTCATGCTATGTTGTTACAAAGTAAACATCTCCATGGAGGGAGGTTGTACCGCTTATTTAAAGGCAAAAAAATTACATAGTGTCTTTATATATACATGGTTTTTCTTTCATAATTATTATTCTATAAAATAGACTTGTGCTAATTATGAATCTCATCAATATTTAAATACTATAAAATAATAATTCATAATTAAATTAATAATTATAAATGTTGTTATTAAATTAATAATAATAACACCAACCATAACTATTATTAATATTATTCCTAATAATTTAATTTTTTAATAATAATAATAATTAATTTAATTAAAAAATATTAAATAATAAATAATAATTAAATTAACAAAATTCATCATATCATTAATAATAATTATTATTTCACAACTTTGCTGCTAAAATATAGTACGATTATTAAATTGACAGAAAATGTATTTATTATGATGCTAAAAATCCGATAATATGATGCTAAAGGAATAGTAATGATGCAGACCTAACACTACCCTAACACAATAGTGATGTAAAATGATGAAAATATGATGCAAAATGCAAGTATGATGCACATTCTAAACAAGAACAATGCGTCACGTGAAATATCGATGTCCATATGAACTAGGAAAGGCTAAAGAAGGAAAGGCTTTCACCACATGAACTAGAGTTTGTTTTACAATCCTGAGCACTGTAGAGGAGTGGGTATGATTGTTTCCTTTTGAAAATATTACACATTATGTGAAGAGATGGTCATTTGGTAAGTAGAAGGAAAAGAAAGTTGAAAAGTCTTACTATGGATTTGTATTTTTAGGAGGGGTGTGCTTTGCAAATATAGTTGTGGGAATGTAAACCTTAGGAATACATCAGTATCATTTTACTTAGAAAGGTCACCACTTATGAATTAGAATGTATTTTAATGGTGATTTCATTTGGTGATCATTCCACATGTGCAGTAAGATCACAATCCTCTATAGTTTTAGCCAAGCATTTTTTCAAGAAAGGAATTAGTAAGGTTGAAAATATTTTTGATCTATAGACTTAATACTGAAAGTAATGGTCATATTTGAGAGTGGATTTTTATCTTAAGACCATGGACAATCTCACTATCAAGTGAATTAAATAACTTATTACCAATGATCTATTTTTTAAGCTTGATCTTATTTCCTTAGGTACTTGGTGAAGGGATTGGAGGTGGAATTAATTTAAAGGGTCTAAGAAATACAAGCCAGTTGGTATCATAAGTAAAGATCCAAACTAATTTCCATTGCTTGTTTAAATAAAATCTACATAATTCCTTCTAAACAAGGCACCTGGATTTTCTGCCCCCAGTCTGTTTCAAGGTCATTTATTGATCCTAGACATTTATTTTGAGTGTCCTTCTCCTTGACCAACCCTTGAAGTATCTAGGAGTTATCCAACCCAAATGCCCTTTTTTAGAAGGAGTAAACTATAATTTTTATTTTATTTTACCATCTCTACGACTAACCCTTAAAGTATCTTGAGGTTACCAACCCAAACGTTGTGTTGGTTTCGTCACTTGGGCGATAAAAACAACAACACGTGCATGTCTATATGAGCCTGCTAGACAAGAGATAAGTTTGTGAGTGGGTTAAACAAGCCAAACTCATGTATATAAAAAAAAAAAAAAAAACTAAAACAACTAAGAAATAAAAGTTGGAAAACATGAGAAACTTAGAACCATAAAAATCAACCAATGAACAACATAATGCTACCAATGGATCAATAGATTGGTAGGCAAAATGATCCGAAAATATCTTTTAAAGACTATGCTTGAGTTTTTAAAGCATGAGTTCATTAACCATTTAGGAATTTGAAGAAAGAGGAAGATTTAAATATTTAAATGGTATCCATAATAAGATATACAGATCTGGAAATAAGCACAAGAATCAGCAAACCATAACAACAAAAGTTGTTAACGAATTTCAACAATATCGCCTATGTCTCCGGGCCTCTGTATCAGTGGGTGAGGCCTTATTATTTATTTTCAAAGCTTAAAAAGTACATCTGATAAGTGTCAAATGGATTACAAAATGATCTGGTTGTGTTCTTCTAGATCTCAAGAAACCAACACAACTGACGACACTGAAAACGGAGGAATGAAGCTCCTAGAAATGGCCCGCAAAGTTGCTCTCCTCAATGGCTTCCCCACATAAAAATGGCTTTGGATTTACAATTATTCATCATTTCTCCTCTTTTGAACTTCTCTAAGGATTCCAAGAACCTCTAGTTTATATAGGCTTGAAGTTGGAAAAAAATCCCAACTTCCTCCTAATATTTGGCCTCAAAAAGGGTTCCAGATCCTCCAATAATGGCCAAAATCTCCCAAAACAGACTGAAAATCAAATAAAATCATAATATATAGTTTAACCCAAAAATTGGCTAAAAATTGGGCGTATCCCCCCGAATTTCGGTCCTTGGTCGCATGTGTGTTTTCCATGTGTCCACGGGCTAGACTAGTGTGCTTGGGATCCTCCAAGTTTGGTTCTTGGTCATATGCGCTTGGCCATATGGTTGCGCCCCCAAGCTCCATGTGCATGCATGTATGTTAGGCCCCTACTTTCTAGCCCCTAGTCAGATAGGGCTGGCCCCCTTCGACTAGGGATTAACCTCTAAATCTGCACCAATAGTTAACAATAGTGGTTACATGGTATAGGTTGTATGCGTCGGGGCTGGGGCTAGGCCCCAGCCCTTAACTCCGCCGAAATAACACAAAGGTAAGTTCAAATAATTTATTTGAACAAATAGTGTTAAGTACTACCGTGGGCAGGCTGGTAGCCTAGCCCTGCTAAGACTCTGCCCCACGCCCGGAGATTGCCAGTTCGATTCCTGTGAAGTCCATAAAAAATTTATGTTGCAAACCAATGGAGGGCTGCCAAGTGGTAGCCCATGACTGGGCCATGTGGCACCATAACATTTTCCCTCTAACTGACATGTGTCAACATCCAATTCGCCCACACGCATCACTGCAACATGTCACCAATGGACTGGTCCACGCAACTGCCAAATCATCACTGCCATGTCACCTGTACAGACATACGAATTGTACAGTCAGTTGCCACATCAACACTGTACGGACTGTACAATCAAAAAAAAATTGCTTGTTTGGAAAAATGAACAGAATGTGATATCTTGCTCATACGACGTTTGTTTGAGCCCGTCCAAGTTACGTTGGGTTCATAACGATGAGGCCTACGCACACATCCGTTTTGAAGCGATTCTGAGTACTTTGATTTTTAGGGCTTTCTTGACCCATTTTAGTTCCTGGATCCATTTTGGATCATGCCCCCCCACTAAGACATTTTGTTCCTCCAAAAGGATACTAACCAATCATCAAGTGTGAGATAGGCCACCCCACTTGTTCTTTGTCTTTAAAATTTGTCTTATGCACCTGTCTCATCAAGATCAATTGTAAAACAACCATGACAACTGACAGCATATTGTTAGCCACTTGTACTCTGACACATCTTACTAAAGTCACTATCATCCATGTTGACAACATTAGCAATGATAACATCAGAAATATGACTGCAAATGAGCTAATATGTTTGTAGTACTTGCACGACATTAGCTTATCTTGAAGCAAAGTATGATTGAACTTCGATTCTACAATCATCTCATGCTCTTGATTAAGATCAATTGCTTGATTTGGCACAATTATACGTGTGTTTCTTGCATGATCTTCCTTCCTTAATTGTTCCATTGTTTGAAGAGATTGATTTGCTTTTAAGTGATGAGTATGTACAACATATTCCTTGACTGCTTTAATTAAGTGATATTGATTATGTTCCCAGTAGAAGATTGCTTTGTGATCATACAAATAAGGACTGCCTAATACCATTCCACATTCATTGAGTGGCACCACATCACATGTTACCTCATCCACAAACTTAAATGAAATTGAAAACTTTAATGTGCATTGCTTTTTTATGTGCAATTTATGGTTGTTGCTTATCCATTTAAGTGAGTAAGGCTTATGATGCATCTGAGTATTTAATCTCAATTGTTTAACCACTTCCTATGAAATCAAGTTAGATTGAGATCCACTATCTATCAATGTGTTGACCTTAGTATTCCTCATTACAACCCTTATGTGAAACAATTTACTTCTATAATCAAATACATCACCAATTTTACCTGTGAAACCAACTGCTGTGATTTTAGATTCATCACCCGAATCCGATCCCGAGTCTGTTAGTCATGATGTTGCTGCAACTATTTTCCTCCCTTTCCTCTCTTTGAACCATTTCGGTCTCTTCTCAAGATGCAATTTCCAACAATGGTCATCATCATGCCCTTATTTTTTGTAATGCTTGCAAGAGAGCTTCTCTTCCTTTCTTGTCACTGAATTTTCTTTCTTTACATTCCCCTTCCTTTTTCCCTCTTTTCTTGAAGACGATTCCCCTGATACACCAACTCCTATTTTCCCTGCCTTAATGTATGTTGCTTGAACAGAAACCTCATCAAGATTAGTAGTTCCAAACATAAATACAGTGTTAGGAATATGTGCAGGTAAACTTTCTATATACTTCATAAGAGTTTCTTGGGTATGTAATGGAATGTATAACATTGATGTCATCTTACGAAATTCATATGTGTATTCTTGCATTGATTGTCCCTTTCTTAATTTAAGACCTTGCCATTCAATTAAAGCCTACTCTTTATAACCCAAAGGACAAAATTGTTTTCTAAGTGCAGAAACAAAAACTTTCCATGATGGAAATACATTACCCACTTGTTGCGTGCCATTTTGCAACTTGCTTTGCCACCATATAAGTGTTGTGCCTGCAAGTCAAAGCAATGCCAATTTGATTTGAGTTGCCTCATCCTTGATTTGTTTCACACTGTAATAAACCTCCATTTGTATGAGCCAATTATCAAGCCTCTTTGCGTTGACTTCACCATCATACATGGGTAATTCAAACTTTACATCAAGCTTAAGCAAAGGCATATCATTTTTATGTTTATGGGAATGTTTTCTTACGGTGGATTTGTAACTTGTACTTGAAGAAGAAGAAGTTGATGGAGAAGAAGGAGGTGAAGGAGGAGTTTTAGGAGGATCCTATCCTTCTTCACTTTTGGCCTTTAAAGATTTACCTAGAATCGGTCTCTTCCACTCCAAGTAATCCTCATATAGAACCGTCACCATCTCCAACATGGCGAAGAAGGTCTTTCAAAACTCTTTCTCCTCATGAGAAAGTCCCTCTTTCGATGCCATATTCTCGCTTTGAGAAGTTCTCTTTCTCGATCCAATCTCAGGATTCTATTCAACAAGCTCACCTTCACCATGATTCATCTTTTCCCTAGTAATCATGCAAACTCAAAAACCAACCGTCAACCTGCTCTGATACCACTTGATTCGAAAAGATCTTTTAAAGACTATAGTTGAGCTTTTAAAGAATGAATTCATTAACCATTTAGGAATTTGAATAAAGAGGAATAATTAAAGATTTACATGTCATCCATAATAAGATATACATATCTGGAAATAAGCACAAGAATAAACAAAACATAAAAGAAAAATTTGTTAACAGAGTTCAACAATATCGCCTACGTCTTCAGGCCTTTGTCTCAGTGAGTGAGGCCTTATTATTTTTCTTCAAAGCCTCAAAAGTACATCTAATAAGTGTAAAATGGATTACAAAATGATTTTCTTGTGTTCTTCTATATCTCAAGAACCCAACAGAAGTGACGACACTGAAAACGGATGAACGAAGCTCCCAGAAATGGCCCACAAAGTTTCTCTCCTCAATGGCTTCCCTACATAAAAATGGCTTTGTCTTTACAATTCTTCATCATTTCTCCTCTTATGAACTTCTATAAGGCTTCCAAGAACCTCTGGTTTATATAGTCTTGAAGTTGGAAACAAAATCCCAACTTCCTCCCAATATCTGGCCTCAAAAAGGGCTCTTGATCCTCCAATAATGGCCAAAATCTCCCAAAACAGACTGAAAAATCAAATAAATCATAATATATAGTTTAACAATCCACAAATGGGTTAAATATTGGGTGAAGCCCCTCGAATTCCAGGCCCTGGTCGCATGCGTGTTGTCCATGTGTCCACGGGCTAGACTAGCGCGCTTGGGATCCTCCGAGTCTAGGTCCTGGTCATATGCTCTTGGCCATATGATCACACCCCCAAGCTCCACATGCATGCATGTTTGTTAGGCCCCTAGTTGGACGGGGCTGGCCCCCACCGACTGGGTCTTAACCTCTAAATCCATGATAATATTTATTAGTGGTGGTTACATGGTATAGGTCGTATGCACTGGGGTTGGGGCTAGGCCTCATCCCTTAACTCTGCCAAAATAACACAAAGGTAAGTTCAAATAATTTATTTGAACATATAGTGTTAAGTACCACTATGGGTAGGATGGTATCCCAGCCTTGCCAAGACTCTTCCCCACGCCTGGAGGTTGTGGGTTCAATTCCTATGAAGTCCATAAACTTTTTCCAATGCAAACCAATGGAGGGGTGCCACGTGGCACCATAACACTTGCCATCTAACTAACATGTGTCAACATCCAATTCACCCACATGCATCACTGCCATGTGTCACCAATGGAATGGTCCACACAACTGGAAATGCATCATTGCCACATCACTTGTACGACCATACAGACTATACGGTCAGCTACCATGTCAGCACTATACAGACTGTACAGTCAACAAAATTTTGCCTGTTTGGAAAAACAAACAGAACATGATATCTTTCTCATACGATGTTTTTTTGAGCCCGTTCAAGTTGTGTTGGGTTCGTAACGACGATGCCTACGCACACATTTGTTTTGAAGTGATTATGAGCACTTTGATTTTTAGGCCTTCCTGGACCCATTTTGGATTACAAAACACCGCAGAGAAAAATGAGAACTTATGAGATCCCTCTTCCTCCTTGGGAGGGATATTGAGTTCCCTAATGGAGATCTCTTCATACAATGGAATAAAATGGAAAATGGTGAAGAACAACAATGCCTATTCCCTCAAGAGGTGAGTGGAATGGCCTATTGCAATGATGTTTGAAGGCTCCAAAGAGAAAAGAGGATTCTGAAGGGAGAATTCTTGTACCATAACAATACTATTAAGATCTTGGTTTCTTAGTGCACCCATGGCTCTTATTTATAACATTTCTTCAAGGCAAAATGTAATTGGTTCTTGGTGTGAAAAAGGAGCCTTTTAGGGAACCCTCTAGTCCTTGACTAGCCCTCAATTCGGTTTTCCCTCAAATATGCATGTCAAATTGTGTTGGAAGCTGGTCCATAAGTGGTTGAGGGGCTGACAAGATCCATAAATGCGTCGTGCATAGAAGTACGTGGCTTTTCTCATACACAGTTGATCTAAAAATGAAGAAGACTTGAAAAACTTGAATAATTATTGCAAGTGAAATGTTATGTGTTTAAAGCAACAGGATCAATTTGCAACACATAAATTAAGAATTACTTATGCGAAATACACATAGAGAGTAGCATAAACAATGAACATCAGCACATAAACACAACAACTTGATAAAGGAGTTCACCCCTCTTCGGGCTACATCTCCTGGTCCAGCTTCCAATGGATCATTATTATTAAATTGCTCAAAGTGCTCAAAAACATGCCTTAAAATGCTCAAAATGACAAACCGACTGCTCCAATGGCTTCCCAGCGTCCCAAAACCCCTTTCTGGGCTCTTTCGGCACCTCAATCGGTCGAAAAATGAAGAAGTTAGCCTCCTTGAAGTCTCCCTCTTCAACTTTGTTGTCTCTGGTTCTACAAATCGCACCCTTGCTTGAGAAAACCTGGCTCACACGCTTATTTAAGCGTAAAAACTTAGTCCCGTATGCAACCGCACATCAGTACAAACCGTAGGACGATTAAGGGCGCGCCAGCCCCTAACCGCCTCGGCACTTGGACACATGGCGCATAGGACCTTAGGCTAGGCGGAATAGTAGTTTAAATTACCATAACCGTTGGAACCGCGCGTTTTAAACCAAAACTCACGGGTTATATTCCAACCCCGTGCACATACAAATATATAGTTTTAAACTTTGGTTTTGTTATAACATTCATCCACGCGCATAAATATTACAACCGCACCATTCATATACGGTGGTCATATCAATGGTTATTAAATATATAATATATGGTTTGCGCGCGGGTATTACAATATTAACACACGGTTATATGTGTTATGCTATGGAACCATGGGTCGGGGCTTAGCCCCGGCCCGCCCCCTTTTCGTTCAAAGCTTACGACCAAACTTAAATGCAATCGTTTTGACATATTAAACAAGAAACATTTGGCGGCATGATGGTTAGCGAAGGTTGGCGAGGGCTTTGTATAGTGTGAGAGGTCTGGGGGTCGAACCCCGCGGCCTCCATTACATTTTACACATGAACCCAATAACCAGTCAACGAGTGACACGTGGCGCCAATGAATTGGGCCACGTGTCCTCACTTCATTGACTATCCAGTGACACATGTCAGCACTGTATTCGCCAACAACCGACCAATGAAAATGTGCCACATCATCCAACTGCCATGTCATCATGATGGTATGGCCCTGCCACGTCACCATACGGACTGTACGGATAGGTACAGTTAGCATCCAAAATTTTACCTGTTTGGCTTAGCGGACAGATCGCGATAACTCCTTCATACAGACTCCATTTGCGAAAGTAAATATACCGTCGGAATCAGGAAGACGAGACGGACGCAATGACACTTTTTTTGTCGCATTCCGAGCACTTTGAAAATTGAGCAAAATTTGATCCCCTGATCACACCTCCCCATTGGGAAGATTTTGGACCTCCAAAAGACTATCTCAGACTATGTGAAGATGAGGGTATAGTTCCCTCACCCTTCCAACCTCAATCCACTTGGCCTTGCTTGGATTCGTCCCTTTAAGACCAACTCGCAAATACTCCACATTTCCTCGCTTCAAAGTTCGCATTCTCCTGTCAAGTATGGTG
>ML783145.1:22368-40265 GCA_009831015.1 Picea engelmannii | reverse complement strand
GAATAGACTTCAATTTGACGTATCCAGTTATCTAACTTTTCAACGTTAACTTCTCCATTATAAAGTGGCAACTCAAATTTTATATCAAGATTTAATGAAGGAATTTGCGAAGGAGTTTTACCATGCCCATTGGGAAGATGTTTTGAACTTGAAAAATAAGAAGAAGAAGATGATGGAGGAGGAGAGGGTGGTGGAGAAGCACCATTCCCTCCATCTCTGCTTGGAGTCTTGTCACCACCGCCTCCCTTATGCATTGAAGGGTTAGAGCCTTCACCCTGTGACATCATGGTCCGTTCCATTATGACTTTCATCATATCTCTCATCTGTATGATAGTCTGCTTGAAGTCTTCTTCTTCATTCAGAACATGTTCATGATCTTCTGCATGTGCCATGCTTGGTGAGTGTCTCTCTGCAACTTGCGGTGAATGAAACTGTTTCCTCCTCGTCGGATAAGAACTTGGATCCACAAGTTGACCTTCTCCTCTTGTGAGTTTCAACCTTGTGAGCATCAGAAACAAAACTTGCAAACAATCAAGTCTTCAAAACCAATGCTCTGATACCAACTTGATCTAAAAATGAAGAAGACTTGAAAAACTTGAATAATTATTGCAAGTGAAATGTTATGTGTTTAAATCAACAGGATCAATTTGCAACACATAAATTAAGAATTACTTATGCGAAATACACATAGACAGCAACATAAACAATGAACATCAACACATAAACACAACAACTTGATAAAGGAGTTCACCCCTCTCCGGGCTACATCTCCTGGTCTAGCTTCCAATGGATCATTATTATTAAATTTATCAAAGTTCTCAAAAACATGCCTTACAATGCTCAAAATGACAAACCGACTGCTCCAATGGCTTCCCAGCGTCCCAAAACCCCTGTCTGGGCTCTTTCGGCACCTCAATCGGTCGAAAAATGAAGAAGTTAGCCTCCTTGAAGTCTCCCTCTTCAACTTTGTTGTCTCTGGTTCTACAAATCGCACCCTTGCTTGAGCAAACCTAGCTCACACGCTTATTTAAGCGTAAAAACTTAGTCCCGTACGCAACCGCGCACCAGTACAAACCGTAGGACGGTTAAGGGTGCGCCAACCCCTAACCGCCTCGGCACTTGGACACATGGCGCATAGGACCTTGGGCTAGGCAAAATAGTAGTTTAAACTACCATAACTGTTGGAACTGCGCGTTTTAAACCAAAACTCAGGGGTTATATTCCAACCCTATGCACATACAAATATATAGTTTTAAACTTTGGTTTTGTTATAACATTCATCCGTGCGCATAAATATTACAACTGCACCATTCATATACGGTGGTCATATCAATGGTTATTACATATATAATATATGGCTTGCGCGCGGGTATTACAATATTAACACATAGTTATATGTGTTATGCTATGGAACCATAAGCTTACGTTCAAAGCTTATATTAACCCCCTTTTCGTTCAAATCTTACGACCAAACTTAAATGCAATCGTTTTGACATATTAAACAAGAAACATTTGGCGGCATGATGGTTAGCGAAGGTTGGCGAGGGATTTGTATAGTGTGAGAGGTCAGGGGGTCGAACCCCACGGCCTCCATTACATTTTACACATGAACCCAATAACCAGTCAACGAGTGACATGTGGCGCCAATGAATTGGGCCACGTTTCCTCACTTCATTGACTATCCAGTGACACGTGTCAGCACCGTATTCGCCAACAACCAACCAATGAAAATGTGCTACATCATCCAACTTCCATGTCATCATGATGGTACGACCCTGCCACATCACCGTACGGATTGTACGGACAGGTACAATCAGCATCCAAAATTTTGCTTGTTTGGCTTGGCGGACAGATCGTGATAACTCCTTCATACGTACTCCATTTTCGAAAGTAAATATACCATCGGAATCAAGAAGACGAGACAGACGCAATGGCACTATTTTCGTAGCATTCCGAGCACTTTGAAAATTGAGGAAAATTTGATCCCCTGATCAACAGTCTCTCACTTGGCGCATTGTGCGCTCTGAGGGATTTTTTGGTGTGCGCACAATGCGCATTGTGCACACACTTCCTTTATGAATTTGCGCATGTCAATTTTTGACCCAATTGTATAGTTTTTTGACTTTTGAATTCATTTCAGTGTTGCAGGTGAACTAATTGTTATTGGCATTTTTTAGTTTCTGTAACCATTTGCGTGCAATGTTGTAGATGATATTTCAGTGATAACAGATGCCCCATGATCTGTGAGGTTAGAATCATACATATAGCCAAAATACATCAATGTTTATTTTACTGAGAGTTCCATTGTAATGAAAAGTTCTGAGAGGAACTACAAGAGTGATCCACCAAAGGGAGGGGGAAAAATGTGGTACTCAAACCTTTCTCTAGGGAGAAAATAAAAAATCTGTGTGCAAACAAGGCGGGCATTCCCCATGCTTGTGTCATGTAACTGGAATGTGATACTGTAACTAAAGATTTATGTTGATGTAGATAACTGCAACACCCTCAGGGGCGGTTGATAATGACAGATGACCATTCTAAATGGTGAACATACTCTGAAGTGAGGAAAGGATGCCTGTAAGAAGTGTCGATGACTCGTAGGCATTGATGGCCTAACAAATTCAGAGGTCTTTGGCTGGTATGAAACAACTGCAATAGTCACATAGTAATATCCACCGTAACATGAGAGTTTGTTGAAGTCAAATGTTATGGGGGTCAACGAAATAAGAGAGCAATGATGATTCTCTCTGTGTCGTCTGAGACTCCCTATTATAAAGGTAATGAGAGTCACGATATTGTCTCCCTTCTGGAAACTGCATTGATGTTGACAGAAAGGGAGACGTGACTCCAAGAAGAAAAGGGCTTTGTGAAATCCGTTGAGATGAGATCAGATACTGACAGGTAACATGAATGAAGTCAAGATGCGGTGAGAGTAAAGACTACCCTTGGTTGGGTAATTTTGAAGGATGATTGGAAACAACCGTAAAATTGTATCTAGTGTTAGGGGGATGACTAGATATGGGGTTAAATTGTGCCAGAGGATAACAAAATGGACAAACTTAGATATCATGGGTACATGGAATTGGGATAATTGGGTTTCATGAATGATGTCGGAATGAAAAAAGAGTGAATTCCCCAACCAAGGGCGACATGGGTTGCATTGCCAGGGAAAAATAAGGTCATCAAGGGTGATGACAAAACAATAAAGTAAATGTTGGAAACAAAGGTTTTTTACAATTACCAAATAAATAAAGAATGATTTGGGTTGAGTGTACAGATATAGAAACGGGTTCCCCAATGAAAAATGGCTTGGCCTGTGAGGGCGTGAGTTACGAAAGAGAATTGGTGGAGGGTGGGGGCACCATGGGTGGGTTTCTGTATGAGGTAAATGAATGGAGGACAATTTTCAAATGGGAAAATTGATGATGGATGAGATGGAGGGATAATGATACTATGGAGGTGCAACCAATAGAGCTGAGATGATATGAGCTAGGAGTCCATTGGGAAAGCTAGCGATATGATGAGAAGAAGTGTGGGGTTCATTCTCGAAAGTGCATAAGACTATTAGGACTCCCATCCATAGGGGGTGAAATCAACATGAGTGTCAACTGGCCAAGGGGATCTATAAATGGGACAACTCATGTGGGGGAGAGTGTTACCAAGTGATAGTACCAAAATGCAGTGGAGGTGAAGGTACTACAGAGCCGGATGTAAGGACACTAAAGGTAAATGTTAGAGGGTGTGACTGGGAGATGCAATTGATTTACAGATGGAATAATTACATGCCAGTGTCGAACATATACCTGAAAGGGATGCATCACTTTGATGAACGGGTACCCGCACACATGAAAACAAAATACCCGACGTGAACAATATCTAACGATAAAGAACATATGACAACTATTTGATAAAATTTAAACATGAGCATGCGTACATGAACGCGATGTGAGAAAAATGATCCTTTGGGGCCAAGTTTAGATGATGGAATGGGGAGTGTGAATGTGTAGATGGAGGGATCAGGATCTCATGTCTGAGAATGAATCGAAAAACGAAGGCTCTAGGCTCCTATAACTTAGTGTGGAAGTTTGGAAAAAGGGACTATATATGGTTGGTGGACCCACAATGCCACCTCATTTGTACCCGTCGTTATAGCTGATTTGACGAGAGAATTCTGAGGAGTTTTGGAGATTACAGAAGCACAAGTTGTTCGATCCGAGAGTTGAAAGAGACAACTTAGTGGTCTTATAATCTCGCATAATGTGAAATATGTAGAATGTAGTTAGGGGGTGTACGGAAGGCCATATAGGGGTATTTTTTGGGTAGGGGCCCACCAGTGCATGGAAAAAGAAGGAATACTCGCACACATATGTGCGGGTATAATTCCTTTTCCAGCGAATAGTGTGCGGTTTTTATTGAAACAACCGCACATGTGGGTGCGAGGGAGGGAAATATAGGCGTGCATGAGATGCACGCCTATTGGATTGACAGTTGCGCATTATGTGCAGTTGTTTCTCAGATAGTTGTGCATTAGTGTGTAACTGTCCAGAAAATAGGTGTGCATATGTGTGCACCTGTATCGGTGAAAGTTGCACATGGGATGTGTGGTTGTTTCACAGACAACTATGCATGAGTGCGCAACTTTGCAATGAACAGGCGCGCACATGTGTGCACCTGTATGGGTGAAATCCGCACATTGGAGGCAAGGCTAAGGGGTTTGAAATTTTTGAATTGTTGATGCTTTTTATGGCTGATGAAGGTTGACCAAGTGTTTTTGTGTGGATGCAGGTGATCATCAGACTCCAGACACTACGATTCCCATCCACTGAAGAGAGAGGGTCTGGGACCGCCTACAAGAGGCGGTGAGATAGAAGCCGGGAGTTTGGAGACACTTTGGGAGCATGGATGATTTTAGGGGCTAAATTTCACTCATGGGCTAATTTTCCATTGTTTTTCCAAAATTGAGATTTGATATTTTAAAAATGATTCGCCCAAATTCTATAGGAAAAAAATATTTTACCTTAAAAATCGCCAAAAAATTCTAAAAACTATATAAAATCCTTAGAAATTTGAATATTTTTACAAAAATATCACCAAACATTTATAGTTGGCATATGAAGGATTAGTAATATTCGCCAAGGTTTCTACATTTTAAAATAAATTTTCATCCTTAAAATCATCCCTGCTTGGGAGCCTATGGGTTTCTCAAGTTCTTCGACTTCCCTATGATACAGTCGCAGGATTTCCTGATCTAGTATTTGATAGTCATGTGGAGCATTTATCTGCAGTGTTTCATCGTGAGAGGACAACAACTGACATTCTCAGTTGTCGAGGATGTCTACTTTTTGATGGGGCTCCCATTCCATGGGATGGCCCTTCCTATGGAACCCCAACTATTGGGGCATGAGCGAGTAGGAGACTTAGTGGCTCGCCACTGCATAGGGCCGCACCCAATGTCAGGTTCGGTCATATGGATCGAGGCGATTGAGGACCTCCTCATAGAGTGCATTGCCTCTATGGTGGTGAGGATCTACAGATCCTTGGGGACTAATCAGATCATAGGAGGTCAGTTGAGGATCGTGGAGAGGGTCCTT
Organism: Picea engelmannii; assembly: GCA_009831015.1. NCBI lineage: Eukaryota > Viridiplantae > Streptophyta > Pinopsida > Pinales > Pinaceae > Picea > Picea engelmannii. The sequence continues at coordinate 34,674 of ML783145.1, read as the reverse complement.
GATAGGGACCTTTTTTTCCTGGGGACTTATGCTTCACACCAGGATGTTGGGGCAGGTTGACTAGTGTCGGAGATCTGACTTCAGTGACTTGGACTTTGGGTCTATTCTAGTGGCTTGGTTTCTAGAGAGGGTGCCCCTATTGCGCCCTAGAATTTTTTTGGAGCCTGCGGGGCCACAAGAGAGACAATTGATGCGATGGGACCATGTAATGGCTCGACACAGGGGTAGAGAGGGTGGCCATTACTTCATGACCACGGTGGTGTACTTGTGGTGACATATGCCACAGGTGATATTGAGGTATCCATACAGTGGTATGGATTATCGACATGACCCACACATGATGTTGCCTCCTCGGGAGGACTGGGATGTTCGAGGTATGTCTTTGTATCTATGTGTTGTGATTTTGATAGAGTATCATTTGATTATATATGTATATATGGATGTTGAATCTACCTTTGGTGTTGTTTTGAATATGTGGGACCCCAAGGCTGAGAGCCAGATATGGTCGGGGAGTCGCAAAGTCGAGGACTAGTGCGACCACCGCCAATAGAGTCAAGGGAAGGGAAGAGGCGGAGACGAGATGATGCTCATGTTGGACCAGCTCATGAGTTGTAGGTAGAGGTCGGGGTGACGGTAGAGCACCTGCGCCATCATTTTGAGCAGGTGTTGTAGGGCGTGTCTGAGGCCATGTGGGCCCATATCCAGGACGAGGAGGTCCTGGAGCAGTGTTTGGGTGTATCGACGGAGTGGTGGACCCTGATCTGCCAAGCAACTATAGTGGGGGCAACAATGAATGGTCTGTTGCCCCTTGGACCTGGAGGGCCCCCAGATGGTGGGGCGCCTCCAGCTGACAGGGGTCCTGAGGGGGGAGCTTTGGGGGTACCATGAATGTTGGGTTATGTATTTATAGGCTTGAGGGCCCATTTTGTACAGGGTAGTTGATACCCATTTTGTATAAGGTAGGGGGTACCCATTTTGTACCTATAGGGGTGAGGGGACTCACTAGCCTACGTTCGATGTATTTTTTATTTTTGTAAACACTTGTGAAACTATTGATGATGATGATGATGATATATATATATATATATATGGATATACTTTTTTGGATCATTCATGTCTTCATGTGTTGATGTTTTTTATGATTATGATGTCTTTTCTATATGCTATGACAAATGTATTATGTTTATGTATATGTGATGATGATTTAATGTGATAAATGCTAATCTAATACTAGGTTAGCCATATTATATGCTATTTGATTAAATTGTCTTGGAATATGTGTAAATGTGATTGAATCAAAGTTGCAAGATAAAATTCTAACTTGCAGGTATTTGTGAAAGAGGAAAGGATCGTGAACATGATATACATTGTTGAGTTGCAAGATGACAAGTTGGGAATGTAATAGAACTCTAAGGTGACGAATGTGGTGGTGACTGGCCTCGACGAGGAGAAAAATGATGGTGTTGTATTCAACTTGGTTGTTGGTGGTCAAGCCCAAACATATGCCACTGGAGTGGAGCAGTACATGTGAGGGGGTATAGAGGGCTCAAGCAGCTGAAGCGAGATTCTGGGTCCAGCGGCTGACACTATCAGTGTAACCGATGTGGTAAGCTGATGGATGATGCATATGTCAATAAAATGGATGATAGATTAGACATGAAGAGTGGTGGTGGAAAAGAAGACTAAAAAATATACAAATGTGTACAAATAAAACCTAAGGTAGGATGGCTACGCTTCGGTATCAAATTTCTTTAAGTACAACATGTTGACATGTTCTTTGAGAGGGTATCCTTCTGGAGAGGCTAGGATGTATGCTCCCTTAGTGAGGCAATGTTAGACGATGTAGGGTCCATGCCATAATGACTTGAATTTTCCATGGCCGAGGGTATCGTGGGTGATATCATAGGCTAAGATGAGATCCCCTTCCTTGAATGAGCGGAGGTTGACATGGCAATCAAAGGTGTCTTAGGACCATTTTTTAGCTACCTCCTTATTTTTTAATGAATATCGACGATCTTCATCCAACGACTCTAAGGTCAGCAAGCGCTGCTCCATCGGAGTAGTGTCAGGTAATATCTCAATGGAAATGCATAATGTGGGGATTTTGCACTCGATAGAGAGGGTGGCTTCGATCCCATGGATGAGGTGGAACGATGTGAAACCGGTGGCATTTTTTACTTTCATGCAATAAGCCCATCACGTGAAAAACAACATATGATGCCAGTTGGTCTTATGTTTGTTGACGGTACGTTGTAGCATGGTTTTGAGGACTTTGTTGATAACCTCGATCCGTCCATTGGACTGAAGTTAGTATGGGGAGGCAAACTCATGGGAGAAGCCTAAATTTTAGGAGAGTTCCATGAAGATCTCATTTTCAAAGTGTTTATCGTGATCGAACACTAACTGTGGTGGGACTTTGAATCGGGTAATGACATGATTGAAGGAAAAACACACTGTTGTGTCAGCGGTATTGTTGAAAGTGGGGATGGATTTGGCCCATTTGGTAAAGTAATCTACTACCACGACAATGTACTTGTGTCTGTTACTAGACAGAGGATGGCAAGTCATAAAGTCTATGCCCCATTTGCAGAAGGGGTCGACAGTGATGACTGGGTGTAGAATAGTTGGTGGCGCTTGTGCTTTATTTGCATAAATATGGCATTTGTCGCATCAATTGACAGCATAGATGCAGTCATGAAAAAATGTGGGCCAGAAGTACCCTGATCGAATGATTTTTTGGGCGGTGGACATACCCGAGAGGTGACCACCGCAAGCACTGCTATGGAAATCGTTCAAGACTCTATCAACTCCGACAATGGCAAAACATCGGCGAAGGATGGTGTCGACTCTGCATCGATAAATAATGTATCCGATGAGGATATGTCGAGGGACCTGATGGTGAATGCATCGATGATCGTCTCGAGAGATATGAGACCCAAAATTCTTTGTCTGTAGGTAGATGAGGAGATCATCGTAACAGGGGTCATCGGAGGGGATGAAGGAGAGGTGTTCATTGGGAAAATATATATTGATGGGGGAATATGTGACATCCAAGGGAAAAGTCGTAATGAGTTTGGTGAGGAAAAGCACTTTCTTGATTTTGGTAGTTAAGAACTCTAGGTCGTATTCCTGGAGGATAACGATCCATCGAGAAAATTTTCCATTCATTTTTCGTCAACTAAGCAAGTATTGCATGGGGTTGGAATCTTCTATGACCTTGGTAGTTCGAAGCATGATATAATGGTGCATCTTTTGGACTACAAGGACAAATTCTAGGGTGAGTTTCTCATCATTATTGTACTTCAGGGGTGGCCCTGAAATATTTTTACCGATGTAGTAAATGGCATGTTCACGCCCATCATCACCTAATTGGACGAGGATTCCTGCTACTGAGACAACTTAGGCTGACAAGTAGAGGATGTAATCATGATCATAGTCTGGAGGACTAATCAAAAGGGCGCTGGATAAGGCATATTTTAAATCATCAAAAGTTGTTTGAACATGTTCGTCCCATCGAAATGGGATATCATGATGCATGAGGCAAAAGAAACCATGTGCGCGATTGGCGTAGTCTGGGACAAATCGATGTAAAAGGTTGGCTTTGCCTTGCAATCTCTGTAGTTGGCGTAAATTCCTAGGTGGTGGAATTTTTTTTATAGCTTGGACCTTGAGGGGGTCCACCGTGATGCCGTGTTGGGAAACAATGAACCCAAGGAGGCTTCCAGTAGTGACGCAAAATACACACTTGAGGGGGTTCAAGAGGATATTGTACTGGCGACAACACTGGAAAATGATGTGTAAGTCATCTAAATGTTGAGTTCTCTTTTTGGATCGAGTAGTGAGCTCGTCCAAATAAGCAAGGATGATGCAAGTAAGATCATGGAAAACACAGGTCATGTCCCGTACCCCAAGGGGTAGCTAATCTACAGGATGTATTTGGATTTGATTGTAGTCGAAGAACCCATCCATGAAGGATAGTGCCTCATGGTCGGCACAATCATCGATAATTTGGTCGATGAAGGGGGTTAGAAAGTTTTCTTTGGGACAAGCATGGTTGAGATCGACAAACTCGGTGTAGACACGAATAATTCCTTGTTTCTTGTTAACAAGAATGGGGTTGGAGACCCATGAGGTATACGCAATGGGGTAAATGAACCCGACAGAGAGTAACTTGTCAATTTTGGCTTTGATAGCCGCAACTTTGGATGGGTGAAGGGGGCGTTTATTTTGACATACTAGGGCAACATCTGGCCAAGTGTCGATTCGATGTTCGACAATATATCGATCAAGGCCGAGAATCTCCATATATGACTAGGAAAAAATATCTCGATATTCCTGAAAGAGAGATTTGTAAGCCATGATTTCTACAGGGGAGCATGTGGCGCCAATTGTGATTTCTTCTATGATTCTCGGTTTAATGGAAATGTCAATTTTGACAGTGGGGGAGATGTTGGCCATGTTTCCTTCTTCAAAAGCATCTGGGGAAGGGATAGGGTTGTTGAACCAGTCTATATGCCCCGAAGGAATAAAATCCTTGGTTTCGATCACACATATGGAGGCATGGATAGGAGGATGAAAGGCCTCCTTTGAAAGAAAGAGTGCTCGATCATGGAGTGCATTCCATGGGAAATCCGGGTTAGTGAGTTCTTCAAGGATATATTTGTCTCACTGAAAAATGTGAGAATACAAAGTATCCTGGGAGGTGACAAGGGGAACTGTCAACGTGTGGTTGTCCTCCAGTGGTGAGGACATAGACGGGATATCGTGTATAAGGTGCGAGGGACCACTGGACATAAAGTGAATGTATCGATACTATGGAGAGTGCTTCAGTCACATAGGTACTGACGAAAAAATGTATTGAATATCAGTAATGTGATCCTCAGTAGAAAGTGGTCGAGCATGCTCTAGCCGAGATGTTTGGCATACTGCGGCTAAGGTTTCGCGAAATTGAGGTATAGTTGGGAAATGATGAGTGTAGTGTCCATAGTATAAATAGATGGCACAAGCGAATTTGGTTCGCAACCCTTTATTTCTTGCAGTGGAGGAATATGTAGTAGCAGTGGATGTACTTGGTGGATTGGCGATAAATTTGGTTCTTTTAGGGAGTTGTATCGATCACGTAACTCGGGAAGAGTAGAGCACTGATTAGTGGGGTTCCCTTCTCTTTAACATAGTGTGCAAGGAGGTTTAACTTGGGGAGGAAGTGGAGATGTGGGATCTTTCTTCTTTCATCTACCCCCAGCAGTGGCAGTGTTTCCCATAGTTGGGGGTGATGGTGGTATAGCAGGAGCTTGTACTGGGATCTGCATCGGGATTTCCTCTGTCTAAGGAGGGCGAGATGGTTGAGTAACCATTGTGGGTGGATGAAGATACCATATAGGGATGGAAGAACCATGTTAGGAAGGGTAAGGGTCGCAGCTACTTGGAATGCTTGGATTCCAGGTGGGGGGTAGAAGAATGGAATTTGGGTAATGACTTGGGGGATTGTCTCCCTAAAAGGAATTTTCCCTTGANNNNTCGGGGATAAGTGGTGCAGTGGGGTTCTCAGAGAATTCCTAAGGTAATAGTTCTTCAATTGGTAAAACCTCGATGTGAGGAGAGGCCTTGTTGGGAGGAGTGGTGGCTCGAGGATTGGTTCCATTAGAAAATAATACACACACTTATGTTGAAGGGTGTAGGAGGGGTGGCGCTCCATGATATTCCCCCAACAAGGATGGGTCCTTGAAAATGTTGGGACCCATGTCGATGACCGAATAAGCGTCTGAGCTAGTGAATACAAGGGGAAGAATGTTATCAATGTTGGTGGAATGGTTAACCTCGTAATGTGTAATTTAGTCGATGATGACGATTTTCTCATTATGGGGGAACATCATCATTTGAAACACAGAAGCGGTGAATTCCTTCATATCATACATGTAGATACATCCAAACAAGATATTGTAATCAAGTGGGGCATCGATAAATTCAATGTTGATAAGGACGGTTTTTCCCCTAAGTTCGACGGGGAAATTTTGGAAGATCCCTTCAGGGGACGAGGGTCGACCATCATAAGCTTGCAGGGTGATGGCAGATGGTACTAGATAAGAGAATCCTAGTTTCTTCCAGACTAATTTGGAAATGATGTATGTGGATGCACCTTCATCAATGATACATCAATGTACTGTGATTTTATGGATCTTAACTGGTATGTGGAAAGCTACCAGGGCAGGGAGGCGTGGTTCTCCGCTCTCGAGATCAAAGGTGATGAGTCGACTTACCCCAAGGTGGAAAGAAAGGATATCCACTTTGTTGGACAGGTTTGGAGGACCTCCAATATAGACATGGCAGCAAGAGACTGGGATAAGTCGTCGACCATACTGTAGTTATGGGCTTCCCTAGCATGAGGGTTATGTACGTTTCATCGTAATGACATACGAGGTAGACGAGGGTTTGGTTTAGTGTTAGGGAGTGGAATCATCAATGGTGGTCCGACTGTAGTTGGATCCATTTTTGAGGTGGTTGGGGGAGATTAAGGGGGAACATCATACTAGCGACCGTGTGTTTGCAAAATAATCTCCTCTTCCCTGATAAGGAGGATGTTGCAATTGGTCGGATTTCCAGGTTGATTAGGACCTAGTTTTTGATACTGCCCCATTTCAGGTGGAGCAGGGTGTACCTCTTGTTGGGTATTCATCACACCTTGGTGTGGAATGGGGTTTTGCAAAACAACCGAAGGTAGTTTTTGTAAGTACCGTTGTTGGGTCTGTTGAGGGGTAGGCGACACTGTAGGGCATTGCACATTCATGGATTCTTTCATCCTTTTGAAGTCAACAATTTGGGGGAAAAGGTGAGTATAAAGTCCATACTTGTTGCAGAGAGCATAGGGGAATTTTGTCCTAAGATTTTTATTGTTCTTCCCTTTTCATTTGTTGTTATTGTCCCCTTGGTGGTTATGGTTTCCTTGATTCTGGTTGTCCCCAGTGGGATGGTTTTGTTCGGGGTTATTTTCTCCTGGTCCCAGGCTATTATTGTTTTGGGTTTTTCCTTTCTTCTTGGAATTATTTGGTTGATGGTTCGGATTTTCCGCATTCAACTGTTCAAAATCCTTAATCTCTTCAATGGGAGAAGGCTGAAAAAAATTAATACCTGCATGTGGGTGCCCTTGTGGAGGACCGAGAAATGGAAAGTAATTTTTTTTTTTTGGAAATGATCCATAAGGTGCATAGGAACTTGAAGCGCTTTCACTAGTTCCTAGGTTGCATGCAAATGTAGAAGGTGAAATTGAACTTGGTTGAGAGGTCGAACGCATCATGGGTACCAGTAGAGGTCCACCCATGGGTGGAGGGGGAGCAACCTGATATGGCTATTGGTGAGTGGGAGGAGGGTAGTAAGATGTCCCTCCATATGGTTGTGGATATTGAGGTGCACCATAAATAGGTGGTGGTTGGCTGTAAGGGTTTTGGTGTGTCATGGAACCAATCAACCCATCGACAATGTGGGACATTCTAGGTTTGTATTGGCCAAATGGTATGGGTCTAGGTGCATTAGGAAACATTGTGTATAAGTAACCTGACTAAGCATAGATGAGGTCGAACTGTTGGGCCTTGTTGATGGCCTCCTCTTCCATTTGAGGAAAAGTGGATGCTACATCCTTGGAAATAACAAAGAAAATTGATTTGAGAAACCAATCAAGACGTTTTTCTTTGGTGGTTTCTGCTTTATACAAACTACGGTGCCGACACCATTCAAGGATGTGATCGACTTTATAAATTGTAGTAGTTTGTTTGAACTCTGAGAGAATTTCTAATCCAGTATCATGATGAACTGGTTGTTGGAAAAAGGGCAAAAAGGCCTTGGCCAATGCTTCAAAGGTCACATGGGACCTTGATTTTTCATCCACATAACATTTGGCTGAGGAACCAGTGAGAGTGCGCTGAAACAACCTTAAGTTGATGGAATCATCCATGATGGTCTTGGAAGAGCACCATAAGTGAAAGGTCATAACATGGTTGGCAGGATCCTCCCCTTTTTTTCCTTCAAACTTTGGAATATCTTAAGGTAGTTTGGTAGGCATATTGGGCCAAGTGGGATCATGCAAAATGGGATCATTCATGAGTTTTTTAAATCAGGAATGTTAAGGGATGCCAAGTATGGAATAGGGAGATTTGGTGGAGGATTAGTTCCAGCCATTGTGTGATTAGGTAGTGGACCTGTCCCTTGAGAGGGATTTGGTGGGGTTGTACTTCTCCCTTGAGAAGAAGTTTTCCCCGCGCCTCCTTATTAAGGAGGACTAGTGGATGGATGGAACTGGGAATTGGACCCAAGCAAAGTGGAACCAAGTAAAGCTGATCCCAAAATAGTAGCACTCACGGGGGTGTGAGATGGTTGAGTTGGTAAGTTGGAAAGACTAGGGATTCCCCCTAGAATAGGAGGAATATTATGCAAGCATATGGAATGACGGGGATTTTGTGGGTCCCCTATGGTTTCTGACTAGAAAAGTGAATGTGTTCAAATGGTGATAAGAGAAATAAATGAACAAGAGATTTGTATAATTTGGACCTTCACAAGATAGTACAAATCACAATTGTATGTAATAAAATGAGTATCATAAATAAATCAACTGTAAATAAGAAAACATGTGGATAGGTGGATTTTGTCTGTGTGGGGGAACAAGTAAAAGCAAATGATCGTGTCCTAAAATATGTATCGCCCTTCCTCTCAAATAGAAGTGGGCCTTCCAAAAGCACTCAACAATGGGGTTTGAAGCCACCGAAAGAGGAATTAGTGAAGGTTGAAATAATCAGTTATAATGAGGGGTAGAGGGTGCATATCCCGAAAGAGCTGGCGATATTTCCCAATAGCCACACAAAATCTGATCAAGGTGATATTGTAGCCCACAATTGCCACATGGGTAGATGTCCTAAATTTTGGTCACTAGGTACCTCGGTCAAAGTGAGACATTTAGATTTTCGGCCTCAGAAATGGGTCACAGGATGGATTCCCTTCCAAGAGTTGGGTGACTCAAGGAGGGATGCGCAGAACAACCAGACCTCGTCCTTCAACCCTTCATGGGTATCCCCCTGCCTTATGGTGTAGGAACACTTGACTTTGAGCATTTGAAAGTTCCCTATTTCTCAAATTCTATGTTTGAAAATGTGAGAACCGAATAACGGGGGGTTATTTGGATGCCTACCCCTGAGATCCTACCTAGACTAAAACAATTCTCTTGGCACCCCCTGTGGAGGAAAACTTAGTGAGTTTTTAGAAAAAAAATTAGATGTGGTGGACTGAGAGATTGGGGGTGTGAACCAATCTCGTTTGAATTAATGGGTGTGTATAATTTCTAAAGAAGTAGTTGTTGACGATTAAATTTGCAACGAGGATTTCTCTCGCAAAGTATTGCTAAAGCCTATTAATTATAAGCTAATAAGATATATAATACTAGTAGGTGGGACCCCCTTATTGATTGGGATATCAGATCTGGTTCTTATTTCATGTTATGTTGTTGTTCGACACTGACATGATTGATGAAATCTTGGTTTTATTGGCGATGGACAAATTCTATTATGTGTTGGTTCTAATTGCGACAAATGAATGATGGGTAATGCATGATTGTTATGTCGCTATAGGCTCTAATGTCGTGTTGAAATGGCTTATAATATCCATTGTTAACTTTCCATTTTCTCTTTGAATTATTACTTGTGCCACCTGCAAAGTATACATGTTAGTAACCACAAATAAGAATAACTGAAAGAAAATAAGACAATGTGAATAAATCCACAAGAGTTGAACTATGTTACTATGTTATACAATGTTTCACTATGCATTTTGAAGAATTTAAAGGATGATTGTTAGTCCTAGCTAACGGGGTTATTGGCTATATGATTTATTGAGTTATATGGATATTATGTGATATGCTTTATATTGTGGTTGGTAGTGGTTAATGTGACATAGGGTGGCGCTCTTGGAAATTAGTGGATGTTGGTTTCGATGAATGGTTTAATTGAATGAGTTAATGGATTAATGTGTTGGCATGTACTAAGGAATTGAATGACTGGAGGGTGGAGGCGATATGCATTCACTGCACGTCACTCCATACCCCTCCCACTGGTCGTCACCCTGGCTATTGTTCAATTGTGTTCATTGTGGCTAAGCTCCAATTTTCAAGCAGAGGAAGAACTGTTCGGCCAAGATCGCATTTTTAAGGTTTTTGTGGCTACAGGTATGTCTTTTCACCATCCATGGAACCGCTCTGGTTATGAAATAGATATTCACTCGATGATGTATGGGTCTATGATTTCCTTAAGTCTAGAAATTGTGTAAATTGTGATATTTTTTTGGAATGAATGGTTGGTGTGGTTTCATTGCAATAATGTTGAAGCTATAGTTTCATTGATCATTATGATTTTAGAAGCCATGAAGGATCTTTGTCATCCTTATTGGTATTGGTTGAAGGGTTTTAATTCGGTCCAGATTGGCTGGTTGTCTCCACGCTTTCTTATCACCTTACCCAGTCTTTGTTTTTGTGGGGTTTGCTGGGTTTGAAACACTTGTGTCACTGTGTATCGTTCCCTTGGGTATGGATTCATTCATGTTACTGGTGTTTGCGCAGGGGTTTATGATAGTTGTTACGCCAAAGGGATTTCTTAAGGTTGATTACTATTTCTCAACCTTGTTTTATCCCAACATTCTTTAGTTGATTGGAAAAACCACAAGGGTTATACCCTACGCATTCTAATTATTGTTACAGGACCAAAAAAAAGCCTTGATCCTCTGTTCATAATCTCTCCTATCACAGGAATTGTCACCATGTCTGTGAAGTTATTGGTGGTATACACTGTGTGTGCACNGGGGGGGGGTCGACTCTAGTATTCTTGTGTTGGTCCAAAGAGAAAACCCTTGACTTCTCAAGCCCAGTTTTTGATAGAGGGAACCATTGTGTCTGATCGGGTATGTTGTTGATTGTTATGAGTTGGTGATGCATCATCGACAATGTTCTATCGTTGTATTGTCTCTGTTGATTACGTCGACAGTGGTTTTGGTTAATTGGTTGATTGGAAAATGGGATTGGATATGAAATCGTTGTCTTTACATTATGATCATTAAATTGTTAACCCAACATTAGTTTTAAGTTGATTGAGTCATAGCAATGCTTTGTGCGTGATGCATGAATATGTGTGTCCTTCCTATAGCATGTTAGGTTGAATTAATGTCTGTTGTGACTATGCATTTAAATTACCAAATGTGAGTATTGCAATCGTGGTAATTATGGCATGGCCATCCACTGTATATGCTATGGATATTATTGATTGCACCATCAGAGATGGTCACGGGTTTTTAAACAATATGGTTTTGTTGCAAATTCGATCAATTTATGAGATGATATTGGGCTTACTGTTTCTACCTCGTTATATTGATTGATAGCCCATCATTGTGGATGTTTAGATTCAAAGTAGTTGGACCTATACAATCACTGAAATACTCTATGTTTTGTCGAATGGTCTATGCATTCCAAACATAGTATGAGTTTAAATGGTGATTGTTGTTTGTGTGTTTAAATGGAAAGTCAATATATTTTAATATTGATGGTTATATTTGGTTGTTCGTTATGTGCATTGATGATATCATGCATCATAGCAGAGATAGACACAGATTTTTTGACAGTATAACCTCATTACAATTTAATTTTTAAATGAATTAAGGGACAGAATCAGGCACAACGTTTGAGTCTGTATTTGATGATTGAAATAATTTGTGGGCATTGGTTGATGAGTTGACGTTGAACAAAGTGGAAATAAGTGACTTTGTATTCATTTGGGAATTGTTTTAAAATATTAAATGGACAATGAGAATAAATAGAACTCTTCTATAGGTTGTTGTGGGATGCATGATTGTCTTGATTGGTGACACTGTATTAAAAAATTGATTACAAACAGTGAGCAAGTCAATGTACAAAATTAATTGAATTATACAGAGTATTTTTCATTTGATCACAATGATTATTTGGTTGGTGTTATTTCCTTTTACATAATGATTTTATGGATTACTTAATTAATTTTATGAACAATATATGTTTTCTTTCCCTACCACTATTTCACTTTTCGCTAAATACAACTGTAAGTTTTAAACCTGTGAAGTAAAGAAATGCATATAGATTCTTAAGCAAAACAAAATTTAATCAATAGCTCATTCACATAGTACACAGAGATTTATACTGGAAACCCTCAACCGGGAAAACCTTTCTTATATTCATTATATCGAATTTCACCATTCACTATACAATATATACAATGTTTTTAGGTATTTCGTAGATACCAAAACCCTAAT
>ML783145.1:0-11863 GCA_009831015.1 Picea engelmannii | reverse complement strand
CACCCAGCACACATGGCACAAACAGAGCACTAGTACGAGGGATCATCAGACGCAGTTGTCATATCTGACGCGCCCACACACACACATGCAAAGAATATAACACATACCCAACATTCTCCCACTTGTTGTTTTCTTTGCATCCAGGGGTCTAGGGGATTATATAGTCAACAATATAGGGCAGCAATGCCCATTGTTTCTCTACACCAGGAGAACTTTTATGTGCTCACAGACTTTGTCAATGAATCTGCAACATTCTTCAAAGTGTCAACCTTTTCCAACAACACCTTCTTTTCCTCAACCATGTCTCTCACAAAGTGATACTGTGTGATACTATACATCAATATGCTTTGTCTTCAAATGGTAAGCTGGGTTCTTTTCCAGGAAGATTGCACTCTAACTGTCACAATCTAATCTCACTGCTTGTTGTACCAACCCAATACTTAAACACAATCTTCGTAACCATACTGCTTCCTTGCTTGCATGAGTGGCTGCCATCTATTCAGCTTCTGTAGTTGAGAATGCCACTACAGCCTGTATTTTGCTCATCCAACTAATTGCTCCTCCAAATAGGTTAAACACATACCCACTTGTAGATCTTTTGTGATCCAGATCTCCAGCCCAGTCTGCATCAACAAAGCCATGGATGTCCACTACTCTATCTAATCCTGGTCTTCCTTGGTAGCACAATCCATAACTGGTAGTGCCATGAAGATACCTGAAGACCCTCTTTACTGTTGTCCAATGCCCCTTCCCTGGTTTTGACATATACCTGCTCAAAACTCCCACTGCATGTGCAATGTCTGGTCTGGTATAGACCATTGCATACATAAAACTACCAACTACACTAGCATACAAAACATGGGACATGTCCTCTTCTTCTTCCTCTGTCTTGGGACAAATGATCTGAAGATAAATTTACACCTATAGGAATAGGAACCTTGACCGGTTTACTTCCATGCATATTAAACCTCTGCAATATCGTCTCAACATATTTTCTCTGATTCAACCAAAGTTTCATGTTTGCACGATCTCTTTTAATCTCCATTCCCAGAATGAAGTTAGCAGCATCGAGATCCTTCATGTCAAATTTGGAGGATAGTTGTGATTTCACCTCCTTGATAACATCCATGTTATTTCCTACCGACAACATGTCATCAACATACAACACTACATAGATGAAGTGATTACCAACCTGCTTGGAATATACACAGTGATCAACCCTGCTTCTTACAAATTCCAATCCAAGGATGTATGTGTCAAACTATTGGTACCACATCCTAGGTGATTGATTCAGACCATATAATGACTTCTTTAGCTTACAGACCAACTCTTTCTTTCCCTTCACTACAAAGCCTTATGTCTGCTTCATGTCGATTTATTCTTCCAAATCCCCATGTAGGAATGTTGTCTTCACATCCATCTGTTCCACTTCAAGATCAAAAGCAACAACAATAGATAAAAGAAATCTAATAGAAGTTAACTTAGAAACAGGAGAAAAAATATCACCAAAGCCAATTCCCTTTACCTGGGAATAACCTTTTGCTACTAACTGAGCTTTGTATTTCTCCGCTTTACCTTGTGCATTAAACTTCTTCTTGAACAACCATTTGCTACCAACTGATTTTCTTCTAGATGGAAACTCAACTATATCCCATGCCTCATTTTTATCCAAGGAATCCATTTATTCAACCATGGCCTTCTTCTAGAGTTTACTATCCTTTGAATTCACTGCTTCCTTGACAGTTCTGGGATCATCATCAGTAATAGATAAAGCAAAATTGGAACGAAAATTAGGTGGGCTATACCTTTCTGGTTGCCTTCTATCTCTCATTGATCTCCTCAATACTTGAGTATGAGGTTCTTCTTCTTCTTCTTCTACTTCCGCTTCTTCAAATGATTCAGATTTTGCATCATCCAACTCAAGCTCTATTTTCTCAGGTTCATCTCGCGTTTGTAGGAATTCTTGTTTGGACACATCTTTTACCTCTCTGAAAACAACATCTCGACTATAAACAGTTTTCTTGGTTTCTGGGTTCCAAAGATTATAACCTTTCACACCATCTTTATAACCAATAAAGATACACTTTTCAGCCTTTTAATCCAGCTTACTTCTATTTTCCTTTAGAACATGTACATAAGCATCACAACCAAACACTCTAAGATGTTGAAGAGAGGGTTTCTTTCCAGACCATACCTCGTGTGTAGTTTTATCATCCAACACTGATGAAGGTGATCAATTGACCAGGTAACATGTTGTACCCACTACCTCTACCCAGAATTCTTGTCCTAACCCGACACCGTTGAGCATGCTCCTTGCTTTTTCCATCAGTGTCCTGTTCATCCTTTCTGCAACTCCATTCTGCTAAGGAGTGTATGGAGTAGTCTTCTGCCTTGCTATACCACACTTCTTACATAATTCTTCGAATTCATTTCCTCAAAATTCTCCACCATTATCTGTTCTCAATACCTCTATTTTCTTCTCTGTCTGATTTTCTACCAGAGCCTTAAACTCTTTAAATTTATCAAATACCTCATATTTCTTTCTAAGAAAACAAATCCATGTGTTCCTTGAAAAATCATCTATGAATGAAATATAATACACAGATTTATCTAGGGATGGAATAGGAATAGGTCCAAACACATCACTGTGGATCAACTCTAAGATCCCCTTTGCTCTTGTAGCACCAGATGGGAATCTTACTCGATTATGTTTACCATATATGAAATGTTCACAGAAATCAAAATCGAGAGTGTAATTAGACATACCTTCAACCATGACTTTATCGTGTAGTGTTCGAAGGCCCTTTTCTCCAATATGCCCCAGTCTTTGATGCCATAGCATGGTCTTCTTTTCAGGGATGATATTGGTCTTCTCTTCTTTATTTTTCTGCTCAAAGACAACATAACTGTTACACCCATTAGTATAAGTGCTTCCCAACAACTTGTACAGAGTTCCACACCGAACTCCCCTCATCAACACCATTGCCCCTCGTACCATCTTGCAAGTGTTATTTCCAAATACAGTATCCACTCCTGCATCATCCATCTTTCTTATAGATATTAGGCTCCTGGCTAGTTTTGGAATGTGTAGAACCCTAGGGAGTGTTCTAATCCTTCCATCTTTTAGCAGCAACTTAACCCTTCCACGTCCCAAGATTTTTTATGTCGAGTCATCTCCTAGGAATACATCACCACCATCATATTTTTCATATTCAGAGAACCACTCCCTATGAGGAGTCATATGGTATGATGCACCTGAGTCGATGAACCATACATCATGGTCTACATGTGTACTTGTAGATGCTAGGTAAACATCACCTCCTTCTTCGATGGAGGTTTTCGCCTCTGTGGAAGAGGTACTGTCAGATCCCTTTGGTTTTTCAACCTTCTTAGACTTGGAATCTTTCTTATAATGCCCTGTTTTACCACACTTCCAACATTTCCTCAAAGATTTTCCTAGAGACTTAGATCTACCTGTAGATTTAGATCTCCACCCTGAAGGCTTACCGAGGTTCCTGTCTTGGGTACGCCCTCTTACAAATAAAGCATCTGTGTTGTTTCCACCCATGCTTTTTCACCTCATCTCTTCGGATAAAAAGGATGCAACTACATCCTCATACTTCAGTGTAGATTGAGTGGTACTACCTATTGCTACAACCAGATTATCCCAAGAGTCTGGAAAAGAACATAAAAAAGTAATACACTTATCTTCTTCTACAATCGTAATATTAATAGAGCCAAGTTGACTTACCAGAGTATTAAAGGCATTTAGATGTTATGTCACAGAATCTCCATCTTCCATCCTCATATGATACAACTTCTTTCGAAGAAACAACTTGTTTACCAGGGACTTTGATTGATACAAATTCCCCAACTTATCCCATAGTTCCTTGGTTGTAGATTCTCCTGAGACATTCAACAACACCGAATCTACCAGGCAGAGTCAAATAGTACTCCTTTCTCTTATGTCCAACTTCTCCCAATCTTCCTTCGACATACCAGTAGGTGGTGTACTGGTAGTTTGTGTACTAGTAGGTTGTGTACTAGTAGCCTGTGTGCTAGTCGACGGTGTACCAATAGGCTGTGTACCAGGATCCACAACAATCCATTGTTCTTGTCTACAAGAAGGTCCTCCATCTTCAACTTCCATAGCTTAAATTTTTTACCATTGAACTTCTCTATCTCGATTCTAGATGATCTCTCCATTCCTCTTTCTATACTCAAATCTCCACTGCAAAGCTCCCACTAAACCCAAGTTTATCACAGACCCAAGATAAACTTGATCTATCAAGACCAAGCCAAACCCTCAACAATAAAGGCATCCCTCTGAAGCTAAAAATGAGCTCTGATACCACATGTAAGTTTTAAACCTATGAAGTAAAGCAATGCATATAGATTCTTAAGAAAAACAAAATTTAATCAATAGCTCATTCAGATAGTACACAAAGATTTATACTGGAAACCCTCAACCGGGAAAACCTTTCTTATATTCATTATATCAAATTTCACCATTCACTATGCAATATATAGAATGTTTTTAGGTATTCCGTAGATACCAAAACCCTAATCCCTAAAACCGAGATTATTTTTAGTAAACCGCTAAAAATAGCAAAAACCGCCCAAAAAAAAAATTGGGGGCACTACGAGTAACCAAGGGGGGCATACCTGCCCCCCCCCCCCGCAACCCCCCTAGGAAAGCGCCAGATGCACACGGTACAAACAGAGCACTAGTCTGAGGGATCGTTAGACGCAGTTGTCATATCTAACGCGCCCACACACACACATGCAAAGAATATAACACATACCCAACAACAACCCCATCACCTTTCCACATTCATTTTTCACTCCCTATTCTAAAATTTAATTACAGTCAAGAAAAATTATGTATTGAATCAGTTTGAAATCGCAGTTTCTTGGGTGGATCACAGTGGTATTTTATTTGGTTTGCATTACAGTTGATTGTTGATGTCTTTGAGCAGTAACCATGTTTCTTTTCCCCCTCATTTTATCATGTTTCGCTCAATACAAACCCCTCACATATCCTAGGACCTTTTGTTCACCCCATGCTCATTGACAACAATTAAACAATTTATATGGATTGGATTGCATGAGTCTGATATGTTGTTGAGCCAAAGTCTATTTCATATTTTTAAGGAGTTGTCATGTATGGTTGTAAAGGAACTATTTTCTAATCAATCATGCATGCAAGAATGAGATTTTTCAGCTGAGGTAGCCATGGCAGGGGAAACTGAGGGAGAGGTAATTGGAGCAGAGGCCCAAGAAGGCCAAGATTCTCCATACACTTTGATGCTGACTCACAAGAGTTAAGCCAATTGTTTCAAGCCAGATTTTTCAATTGGATTGGGCAAGGAGTGGTCCAACCTAGGCCTGAAAAGCCTCCTTTCCAAGCTCCACAAGCCCCTAGTATTTCCATTCCCCCTCATGTCTCATTGCAACCAGAGGTTCCCGAAAATGATGGATGGCAAGAGATTTTCCACCTGACAGTCTCCCAACATCGTGGATGGCCCAATTTATCCTTACCTACTCCCCCTCCTATCAATCAGATTGTCCAAGATGCACCTATCCACTCACCAGTGAAATCCTCACATGCTAGCAAAATATTGAAGACTAAGGCCCACCATGCCCCTGACAAAGGAAAAGCCATTGCTGCCCCTTCCTCACCCTCCAATGGCTCGAATAAATCTGTGTCTTCCCGGATGCATTTGAGGAACGATTGTTCTCATGAGATCAACGCGATTAGGCCTAAAGGCTCAGTGCAACCAAAGGAAAATTCAGAGAAATCAAAGGGTGGCAGCAACAACCAAGGAAAGATCGCATCTTAGAGTGGAAAATATGGTTTTTGAGTTTTATTTTATTTATTATTGATAACAATTGACTTCAGAAGTTTTGGAAAACATGTTTTCTTTGGATATATGAGTAATATATTTTTTTAATGTTTTCAAATATCAATGAGATAAATTGTCAAATGTGAATGTGATGATGGGAGTCACAATGAGGGGTGTTTTTCTTAATTAACTAGTTATGTTATGATTGTTAAGAGCTAAATGGGAGTCACAAGGGGTCCCCCCTACTAGTTATTACTTATTTATAACCCGTATTATGATTTATTACTTTTCCCCCTAACCAAAAAGTTGGTTGAGCTTTTAGTTAACTTAACTAATAAGGTAGTTCAACTACTTCAACCAATTCTAATTGCTTAAAATCAAAAGGAAAGGGAGGAACAAGTGGAGGATATAATAATAAGCATACTAAGGTTTTCTCTTTGAGTTTATGTTGAGATAGTTCAGTTTTCATTCATTCCTTAATTGATCATAAGCCTAATTATTTTTTATAATAGCAGGGTTTTATTGTAGACAACAAGATTTGGGGATGAATTACATCATTCAGACACTTGTTTTTCAGAGGTGTTCATCTATCTTTGATAGTCTGTGTAGACTTGTCTGTTTGTGAATTAGTTTTCATGACTGACAAATGCTATTGTGCAGATTCGAGTGGGAAACAATCTGTGGCAAGCTGATCCAACTTTTAGATTTCAGTTTTTGATTTTCTGTCAGAGGTCCTTTTGTATGTTTCATCGGGGACGTCTAAGTTTGACTTTGGTCCAAAACTTCTTCACGAAATTTTGCAAATAGAATGAATCTTTGATGAATTAGAATGAAATAAAGGATTTCTTTATGTCCCATTCGTCTTGATTATCATATTGGTATCTTTACTTCTGTCTCTACATTTATTTCAGCAACTGTTATATTCAGAAAATTATATTAATAATGAATTTTCCAGCAAGCTTTTATTTATAAAAGACTAGCCTAAGCACTTGTAATCAATATTTGTGAGTTAGGATATTATTTTTTATGGCTATAAACATAGGGTGACATTCCCATCTATTTTTCTTTAGCCAAACATAATCTGAAAATGCTTGAGTAAGATCATTTCATATCTTTTCCTCAATAGTAGTGGGACGTTTCGAATTCCTTTGGAGAAAACCTACTTCAACCTCCATAATTCAAAAGGAGTGACTTTGTGTGTGAGTAAGTGAGAAAGTGTGCTAAGTTTTTAATAAGTTAGGTGTGAGATTGCAACATGTGGACTTCCTATGGTCCTTACAAATATTTTTTACCTAGCTTACGACGTATCATTGGTACAACCTTGTGGAATTTTAAAATCCCTAAGGAACTAGCATGTGGACATATGGGTCCTTTACAAATCCTTTAAACTCCCTAAGTGTTGTTTACACTAAGAAAGCTTGAAAACTATCCTAGATTGTAAGCATGTGGGCATGTATGGGCCCATTACTTTGATCTTTAAAATTTCCTAGATTGTGATGTAAACTAAGAAAGCAATTTCAAGAAAATATCCTAAGTTTGCAACATGTGGGCATGTATGGGCCCTTACAACTTTAATATGATTTCAAAAAAAACTAAGAGGAACCCTAGGGGGGATTTTTCCTCTCCTAAAGAGTTTTGTTAAGGGAGATGAAATGTCTCTTTAACCACCTTTCTGATTCTCAAGATTACACTAGGGTGCGAGAGAAGAGCATACTCAATGGTCAAAGTTAAGTTCTAGTCCCAATGTAAGTGATTTATGTATGATAAAAATAACCTCAACTTAAAATTTTACAAGCCAAACAAGCCATCCATGTGGAAACCAAAGAAAAAGAGGAGAATATATGGTTCTTTTTACACCCTAAGTGTCTATATTAGCTAACTTTTCATATGATAAAATACTCTAAGTGGAGTGCATGTGCCTTACAAAGTGCATGAAAGAAAAAATCTGAAGGCTAGGGGACTTCAAATCATCATAAAAACAGTTACAATTTTGAAAAGCTAGAGATATGCGTAGGTTACAACTATGACAGGTGCGTAGTGGGCGCACAATGCGCAGTACAAATAAGTCTGTGGTGCACACAGTGCACAGAGTGCATGTCTATGGGAAGGAAAATCCGCACACTTCCTTTCACGCATCGGGGAAGAAATTTTCTACTGAAATACTCCTCCTCCAGCTATGAATTTTTCCTTTGGCAGGTTGGGCTAGGATGATTTTGGTACCTGCAAGATAAATTGATTAAAAATAAGTGCTCTCTAAGCTTAAATAGGGTGGAATTTGATACCTATCCCCAGTATGTTCATCAATCTACTGTGTTGGTTTCGTCACTTGGGTGAGAAAAATAACAACACTTGCATGTCTAGATGATCCTACTAGACAAGAAAGAAGTTTGTAAATGGGTTAAACAAGCCAAACACATGTATAAACAAAGAAACAAAAGTTAGAAAGCATGAGAAACTTATAACCATAAAAATCAACCAATGACCAACATAATGCTACCAATGGATCAATAGATTAGTAGGCAAAACACAGTAAAGAAAAATGAGGACTTATGAGTCCCTTCTTCCTCCTTGGGAGGGCTCTTGAGTTCCCTAATGGAGAGCTCTTCATACAATGGAAGAAAATGGCAAATGGTGAAGAACAACAATGCCTATTCCCTCAAGAGGTGAGTGGAATGGCCTATTGCAATGATTCTTGAAGGCTCCAAAAAGAAAAGAGGATTCTGAAGGGAGAATTCTTGCAGCATAACAATACTATGAAGATCTTGGTTTCTTAGTGCACCCATGGCTCTTATTTATAGAATTTCTTCAAGGCAAAATGTAATTGGTTGTTCTTGATGTGAACAAGGGGCCTTTTAGGGCACCCTTTAGTTCTTGATCAACCCCCCATTCGGATTTCCCACAGATATGAAGGTCAAATCGTGTTGGAAGCTGGTCCATAAGTGGTTGAGGGGTCGACAAGATCCATAAATGCGTTGTTCATAGAAGTGTGTAGTTTTTCTCATACACAGTCACGCACTTGGTGCATTGTGCGCTTTGAGGGCTTTGTTGGCCCGAGCACACTATGCACAGTGCACGTGCTTCCTTTACTAAATTTGCGCATGTCAATTTTTGACCCAATTGTATAGTTTTTTGCTTTTGAATGCATTTCAATGCTACAGGTGAACTAATTGTTGTTGCCATTGCTGTGTTTCTATAACCATTTGCGTGTAATGTTGCGAACGATATTTCAATGATAACACCAAATGCCCTTTTTTCACAAGGATTGATTAAACTATAAAGAGTTTTTTTTATCTTACCGTTTCTAAGTCATCTTAGGAATAAGTATCATACCTTTATTGTTAACTTCGCCATGCTTCCGTCACCTAGAAGTCTACTTATGTTTTTCATAATAGAATCTTGTTTTTTAAATGGAAAAAATTAAACATAAACATGAACTTAAGAATACACATAGCTACAAGTTTATTTGGTTTGAAGTGACTCTAATTTTTTCTAACCTCCACTTTTATAAATTTGGATGCATATTGGTAAAGTGGAACTCAAGTTGATGCATCTTTAGAAGCATATGGAATACTAGGAGGTGGTCCCATGCAATGGGTTGTCCTCCCAAAGGCTCAATCACAGCGTAATTCAACCCAATCGACAAAATATGTTATATCTCTAAAAGCATATGGAATACTAGAAGGTGGTCCCATGCAATGGGTTGTCCTCCCAAAGACTCAATCACAACTTAAATCAACCCAATCGACAAAACATGTTATAGGATATGCCCTTTAATCCATAAACATAGTGAATAACACATTAAAGAGAATTATAAATGACAATGTCTTTCTTGTACTAAAATGATAAACTCCCCACATTAAAGTTAGTCATTAGTTTGGTCATTTCCATAAAAAAAAAACAACGGACACAATATGAATAAAACCCTTTGAAGTTGGTCATTTCCATAAATAAGTACCATGAACAATATAGTAATGGATAGAACCGTGCTCGTGATGAATAGAACCCTGCTCCACACTTATTGATTAGCGGACAATCAGGTACTCAAATCCTTATGTTAAATATCTTTCTCCATGGGTTTGTACGTTTTGTTTGTTGATATTTATCTTTATTGTGGGTATATATAAAACCCACTTTCTTTATTTTATTAAACTAGTTTCTATTTTTATGTTTAATTGTTTCTATATATTTTGTTAAGCACTTAGAATATGAAATTTTTTAACTTTTAATCTCATACTTCTCAGTTATTTTTATGTTTAATTGTTTTTATATAATTTGTTAAGCACTATGAAATTTTTCAATTTTTAATCTCTTTCAATTTTTAATCTCATAGCTGTTGTTGATGCTCAATTAAGATAATTAGGATTATTATTTTTTCATTCTTTTATATTTTTAATAAAATAATCATAATATCAATATTAATAAAATCATATTAATATTAATAAAATTATAAAATTTAAAGAAAATATTTTACTTTATATAATTTATAATTTGATTTCTTATATAAGATTGTTTACATTTTGTCTTTTTATCATTTTTTATTATATTTATTATATAAATATTTTAAATCATCTTTCTAATTCATTTTTTTTCCAAATTTTCATTACCAAAAAAATATTTTATAATTTTTCAATTTCACAATTTCTAATTGTGAAAAAAAATCAAATTTTCATTACCATGAAACATTTCAATTTCTTTTCTTCCATATATTCAAACAAATCAAATTTTCATTACCATGAAACATTTTAATTTCTTTTCTTCCATATATTCATTCAATCTTCCCAAATCAAAAGTTTTTTTTTCAAATTTTCATTATCATTAAATATCACAAAATAAGATATCATAAAATATCATCACGATTGTAAACGAATCCATATACCCAACATTTTTTTTTTGGTGGTTTTGGTTTAGGTTTTTCAAAGAGAGTCCCTCCCTTGAAATTGGTAGAAAATAGATTTTCTTCGGTTTATCCATATGCCAAGACCAATAAACCCAATGTAATGCTCATTTAAATTATACTTAATACATGGTGAGAGACACATAATTATTTAAGAGGGACCAATGCCTAACTCATCTTCACAAGGATGGTCCTTGGGTAAAATTGAAAAATAGATATAGATAAGAGATTGAAAAATAGATTTAATGTCAGGAAGAGTAAAACCATGAAATTGGCTAATTTTCTTCTTTATTTGTTAGAGTGTAAATATAAAAATTAACATTTCTTATTAGAATTTAAATGACTTCAAAAGCTGCCTCCAAAGAACATTGAAAGGCAAGGGATATTGGAATATTGCTTCCCGAGCATTGGAACAAATTGGCTTATTGTAAATCGGT
Source organism: Picea engelmannii (assembly GCA_009831015.1). Classification (NCBI taxonomy): domain Eukaryota; kingdom Viridiplantae; phylum Streptophyta; class Pinopsida; order Pinales; family Pinaceae; genus Picea; species Picea engelmannii. The sequence goes on along the minus strand of ML783145.1, from coordinate 686 downwards.
AGTCGTTCAAGGCGTAACATCCTCGTCAAGGTATTGATCGGATGGTTGCTTCAAACGAAATCTTCTCTCTACAGATAGCCTCTTTGCAAACCTGCAATGAAACAAATATAGAGTAATTGATAAGCAAATTCTCAATTCAAAATTTGAAGCTAAGATTTCTACATATAACTTGGCATTAGAATATGTACTTTGTAAGAGCCTGTCTGTTGCTTCCTTCTCTAGGAACAGCTTCGTATATCCCGGTCTCCATATTCACTCTGCTCACATGTTTGTCGAGAAGAGCAGTCCCTTTATGAACCAAATTCTCTAGATTTTCTCTGCTGGAATTATCCATGGACGCCTCATCGCCTTCCAGCTGTAATTCCTGTGTATTGCAAGAATAGCTGCTGGTAAATACCCAGTCCAATATTAAAGCCAACTATATAGACATGAGCATAAATAATTAAATAGAGTACCTGAATTCTCAGATAGTTGTGTGGGCATTCGATAGTCTCAAACACTACAGATAAATTGAAATCCACTATATCGTCGCTTGCGTTAAGCATTGTATCCACAATTGGGGCACTGCCATCATGCATCACCCATGATAATGATCCCCAGTTTGCTGCATCGGTGGCATCGAAGCCCTCGGTTTTCTTTCCGGTCCCTAAAGAAAGCACGACAACCTTCTTGTAGTCCTGGTAATG
>ML783144.1:1324433-1337726 GCA_009831015.1 Picea engelmannii | reverse complement strand
CATATAGAGCTGGTGCTCTTGTAGAGTTGTACTCTATTCAGTGGTTGCTGATAAACCCCAAGGATTGTAGTCCGTAATAAAAAGAAAAGTGTACATACATCTTGTGTTCTTTGTGTTCATTATGGTGATGACTTGTTGATGATATATTGCTGATATATGTTGCTGATATGTGCTCACATCTAACTGGTTATAAATGACAACAATGGGTAATGAATAAATGTTGAATGCTAATTGATGAGTTTTTGTGCAAGAGGGAAGTTTTGGAAAAAGAGCCCCACACTCATTCACCCCCCCCTCTAAGTGTGGTAGGTGTGTCCAACACCAACACGACTGCCATACAACCAAATGGGCGAGTCCGTCGACAATTACACAATCATCCAATAAAACACTGAGTCATAAAATGACAAGCCAGGCTGGTCTTCTTAAACAATTTCCAGAGTGGAGGGCTAGGGTTTTTCCGTAGTCAACACAGGGAGAGTAGAGCATTAATGTATATATTATATATACATTGATTTAGAACCTGAAAGAAAAATGAAGAAAGACTGACGAAAACTTAAAACTTGCGTCAACTAAATTGTGTACTTTGAAAGAAAATTAGGGTTTATGGTTTACATGATGAATTGATGATGGAAGAAAGTGGGTGTGTCAGTCAAATTTGAGTCTATAAACCCTCCCATATCGTTAAGGCATGAAAATAGTCTATCCATGACAAATTTCAGTGCATACAAAAACTGTTTGAAAAAATTTCAACGTTGGCCCTGTTAGGGTTCTATGATATAGTCATCTGGTTTCCAGTTACCTATTGGGAAATTTTTCTCTGATCATTTTGAGAATGTATTCATGATAAGAATCTCAAGAGTAATGGTTTAGTGATGTATCTTATGTGTCAAAGAGGTGTCAGGCATATCCAAAGTTGTTGTGCGATGATTTGAACTCTTGAATGTGAAAATGTCAAAAGTTAGCTTTCGACAACTAAAGGTCGGTTTTCAATGTGTTATAAGATGCCGAAAGTTCTCACTTTCAGAAACTAAAAAGGTAGGTGCAGGGTGTTCTTAGCTTCCGAAAAGCGCAAAATTTTTCCAACGGTTAGCCTGTCCTGTCAAACTCTCAAACTGTCATCGTTACACATGTCATGATGATTCTAAATGCCGTTGAAATCGTGTATAAGGATAATTTGTCACGATTTGAGGTGTTCTATTATGATTTTAATTGATGTTTTGAGAAAGCATTAAACCCTAAGATATCAAATCCGAAATCCTTACTGTCGTTTCGGGAATCTGCCATCATCGAAAATCATTTGTCATTATCAAATCCGCCCAATAAATCATATGGTGTTCTCTGTTTTTAAATAACATTATAGTTTCTAGTCTGCAAACTGTTCATTTCAAAGGTTTCCATTCAAACCACTAGTCTACCTCACACAATTTTCCTCCATATGACTTCCATTTCTCCCTACATCAATGCTAATCTTCCACTCCAGCCCGATTTTGTTGTTTGCAGGTATTAATGTTTGTTGCATATGGCCAGTGGAGGAAATTTGCTTAGGAAGGAGCTGAATGATGTCTTATATCTGGAATCTCATCCTGAGATTTGCTAGATGTTTAAAGAAGCAGGTTGTTACAGGTATTGTGAGAAATTGCAGGGGTATCACCAAGGTGTTGCTGAAGCCTTTGCTCAAAGCTTTGATTGAGAAAAAGTAATCTTGAGACCAATGGTAATGCAAATTGATGAGGCGAGTGTTGCATCAACAACAAAGATGCCTAGGTAAGGTGAGAGATGGTTTAAAACAACTGTCACTAAGGATATTGAGTTCAGGTCTTACCTTAAGCCTGATTTTCAAAGAATTATTTGGCAGAAGGATGTTCCCAGGTCTTACCTAGAGGAGAAATGGAAACATTTTCTTAAGGCAATTCAAGTGTACATCACTTGTGAGGGTATATATGGTAGAGTCATGCTCTATCACTTCAAAATGATGAATCATTTTACAGCCAAATACCCCATTACCTTCACAAGAGCTTGACTAAGATGTCACACCAAGTTCAAGCTAAGCTTGATAAGGTGCACAATAGGCTTTTCCATCATGGCCTCATAAAGATTATAGCGGTGGAGGAACTCCAGAGAAGAGAGAAGACATGGGATTATCTCCTATTCTGCGGAGAATTTGGGCAAGAGATCCAGTCCAAGGACAAGAAAACACCTACAAAGAAGTCCTCTACACCCATGAGCAGTATGAGGAAGATAAGGGCTCTCTCACCAGTTCAGACAGAACAAACAACCCCTTCACCTAGGTCTAAGAAGGCAAAAAAGAAGCCTGAGTTTGATCAGGGACTAGAGGGCCAGAGCAATGTTGTTGAGAAAAACGTCTTAAATTTTCCATACTCATATTCTGAATCTAAAACACCCATGGAGGAGAGAGAGGAAATTGAAGTTGAAGCTCCAGCCTTGGAGGTACCTGAGACATCAACTAAAAAGAAGATCAGTAAAGCATCCAAAATTCAGAAACTGAAAGAGGAAGTAACAAAGCTTAAGCTGTTAGAAAAAGTCATCAAATCTCAGAATCAGGCTATGAAAAGGACATATGATGAGGTAAGAGACTCATTTGAAAGGTTAGATAAAATGCATGTAAAGGAGCAGAAGAAGAATAAGAAATTGCTCAAGGAGAATCATAAGCTGCATAAAATGGTTAGATGTTTAAGGATCAAGTTAATGATTAAAGATCCTAAGACAAAAACACATCCTGATCTAGAATCTCTAGCAGAAGCTGCTGTGAACCTCAAAAAAGATCCCGAAGGGTAGACAGATCGAAGAAATTCCATTTTTTGCAATTTTGAAAACGACTTCAAAGACTTGCAGTTTCGACAACTTAACAGAATTTGAAAAAGCGTTGTTAGCTACCGAATCCCAGGACTTTTGACAGCTTATCCTACTCCGTTTCAGGCATGTAAGCTGCCAAAAGCGCAGACACAAACAAAATGTTAGTCTTTTTGCCCAAATTGAATATTTTTGCTGCCAAATCATTCGAGGAAGGTTTCAAATGAATTATAACTTTAAAATGGATAAAGATCATCCTCTTTTTCAAGGTTTAGTGGAAAATATGAAGGATACAAGGCTCAAAATTTATCCTATTTTTGGTTGAAGATTTGCCTAGGTGCCAGAAAAGGATCTCGAGTTGCCTTGTCATCTCCCAGAAGACTGCTGATGATGTAGAAGATTGCTGAGGACTACCAGATTAGGATAAGGGCTTGACCCCTTCAGATAGGACTTGATCCTACTTTTGTGAAACTGTTTTGATTATGTACTATTTTTAGTATTTCAGATCCTCTTTGATATGATCTTAGATTTTGATGTAAAGGCTATAAAGCCTATTCTTTCAAAGGAAGACAGGGTTAGACTGATAGGGAAGGATGGCATGGAAATGTCCCCATCCACTATAAAAATGTTTCAAAGACTGTAAGTGACTGTTATGGATGAATACAAAGGCATTATATTTCCAGATTCTTGTGTCGTGTTTAAGTGGTGAAGTTTTTCCCTGATGTAACTTGTTATTTTCCTGTTTCACATGCTTTTTATTTCTGTATTTTTTATGAGAAGGTAATGTGCAAAATTTGTTCTTAACATCATGTGCTGGCTCGAAACAATATTTATGTTTTCTTCCAAGTTTGAAATGTAGAATTCAGATAAGATCTGCTCTGCATTTGAAATGAACTTCGATCTATTCTTCTCTTCCCATTTTATAAGCTCAAAGGATCCACTGACATGATTACCCTGCCTAGTTACATTTTGTCTCATTTATTCATTCATCTATTATCTTAACCTCTTGACTCCATTTTTTCCCAATGGCCCTTTTCTGCTGTCTCAACCAAAAAACTCTAAACACAAACCTCGTACCCTTATAACTATCCTAACATCCTATACAAACAAAGATAAATATGATAGAGAGATCCCTCTCTGAGTCTTGGATGGCTAGGTCCTAGACTCGAAGTGGTTTTGTGGTTACCCCTGCCGATTTCCTCCTCAATCTGGGAAATTACAGGGTGATAACAAGCCCCATTCACAGGTCACTGTTGCCGGTGTCTAGTCCTCGTACAATTTTTGTTCCTTGTTCCTTGTTATGTGTTCCTCGTTCCTCATTCCTTGACCATGGTGTAGTCCCAAATATCCATTATTTTTGTACAAAACATACTAATGGCATAAAATGTCCCACACAAAGACCAAATTAATATTCTCTAGATAAGTCTTTTGTCTTTTTTCAAGGACTATGTAACAAATATCCATTATAATAATATTCAAATAGGACCTAAGAACCTTAAGTTATTTCCTTAACCATGGGTGACATAACACTATCATTCAATAGTCAAATTTTTACATTTCATTGTCAGGCATCATGTGTACTGATCCCTTGAGCCACCACAAAGGAAACATACAAAGAGTATTTGTCTTATGAACAAGATGTGGTACTATCCATTTTGAGGTTTGGCATAGAGATTGTTCTTATAGACTACACTATATTGCACCATAATATAAACCCTACACTCCTTGCAAACCATGTAACACCATTCAAATTAGACACAAAATTCTTGCGACGAATTAGCTATACTATTGACGAACTTTTTTTGTCGATACTATAGCTAATTCGTCGCAAGATTATTTACATTCGTCTCTCTTGCGACGATATCAAATGATGCTTGGATTCATTTCATATTTGTTTTATCAACTTGAAATTAAAATTTGATACTTTGCAAGCTAGCTGGACCTTGAGTCAAATACAAATATGAAATTTGGAATCATTAACATATCTACTAGAACATAAGAAAAATAGGGTTTATGGTTTCCATGATGATATGATGATTTAAGAAAGTGGGTGGGTGAGTGAAATTTGAGTTCAGAAACCCTCCCATATCGTTAAGGCATGCAAATAGTATATCCAGGTCAAATTTCAATTCATATAGATACATTTGAAAATATTTCAACGTTGGCCCCATTCACATGTCACTGTTGCCCGCATCTAGTATTTTTATGGTGTTGATTAAGCAATCAACGAAAAAGAGGGATTTTTCATCACAAATATGACACAGATACATTTTATATACATTAATGTAGAACTTGAAAGAAAAATGAATAAAGACTGATGAAAACTTAAAACTTGCATCCACCAAATTGTGTACTTTGAAAGAAAATTAGGGTTTATGGTTTACATGATGAAGTGATGATGGAATAAAATGGGTGTTTCAGTCAAATTTGAGTCCAGGAACCCTCCCATATCGTTAAGGCATGCGAATAGTCTATCCATGAAAAATTTTAGTGCATACAAAAACTGTTTGAAAAAATTTCAATGTTGGCCCCATTCACAGGTCACTGTTGCCGGTGTCTAGTCCTCGTACATTTTATGTTCCTTGTTCCTTGTAAAATTCATTCAAAATTACACACGTCCCATCATCTAGTATTGCAAGGGTGTATTTGTATGGCATTGATTAATCAATCAATGAAAAAGAGGGATTGTGTACTTTAAAAGAAAATTAGGGTTTCCAAAATAATTCTATAGAAATGACAAACACGTTCATTGAAACTTCATTGATGCATGCAATACTGTGACAACAATATTGATGAAATATTATACGATCATGATGGTATAAAAATGAAAGAGATTCTCTTGGTTTGAAAAATAATTTATCCTCTACTGAACAAGGCCAACCACGTGAAGGTGGAAGCTCATATGGCCTCTCCCCTCCCCCTCACATCACTCTCAATTGATCCCCAAAACCCAATCTATAAAATAGAAAATAATCGAAAGCAACGTCCTATTAAGATTCATGCATATAAACTACAAAACAAAAATTAATGAAGGTACATGAAATTATGTGTTTTTAAATGATATTTTTAGTCTACCACGTACTTTAGTATATTGGTAACTATTTTCAGGTTTCAAATAATAATTAAACAACATGTAACACAGGATATAAAAACGTCGCATAAAACTTAAAAACATGTAATTAACCCATGACATTAAAAGTAAATTATTTTAAGATAATAATTCATAAAAATTAAAATATTATATAGTCACGTACCTAATCCAACCTCAACATCTGTGTAATCATCCTTATTCTGTATCTTGATCTTGTTCATCGAACTCGACATCTGTATCATCATCCGGTTCTGAAACGATGTTGAAAGGATTGATGATATCATCATCGTCATCAATGTCATTTTCGAGCATATTTTCATCGACATCATCATCAAGAATTGCAATATTGTCTCCTATGCCTGTATCATGATCTTCTTCGTCTTCTATATCTGTCGACCCTCCATGATCTTCCGGCTCTGTCTGATTTGTCGAATCATCTTCTTTATCTTCAATATCATCTTCTTCCTGTAAATGAGTATACTTAATTGGCCTTCCTCTTGGATCATATCTAACAACAAATGACCAATCCCTTTCACCTAGAACATTTGAGTAATAGACCTGTTCACATTGGCTTGGAAAAACATAGCGATCATGTCCTCTTTCAAAAATCGTTGTTTTAATCATTGGAAATCCATTGGCATGTTGAATAACAATACTTTCCTCATTGCATTCATGCATTCGTAACCTATACCATTTGTCATCGAACATAACTAATTTTAAGAAATTAAAGTCACACTCAAGTATATCGTTTAAATACCCATAGTATCTATTTTGAGATTCCCGGGGATGTCTGTCACTCCTAAAGGAAACATTAGTGACCTGGAATACTACATTTATCCCACTATCAGAAGTTTTCGCGGTTTCATCCAATTGTTTGATGCAAAATTTACGACCATTGTACCACATAGCCTTGTGGTGTTTCAACTGCAGTATGTCAGATATGTAAAAGATGCATTGTCAATTAATAAATTAACATAAATTTATATAACTTCGAAAGTATCTGAAAAATACAGTACACATGTAGTCACATTAATATAATATAAAATAACTGAATAAAATGGGTGAATTTGCTTACCTGTCCATCTTTCAAACCATATGCTAAATCAATTTCCCTCTGCATAACATTGGCATCTCCGTTACGACGAGCTTCTCTAACCAATTCAGATAGTCGTTGCCATGATAACATACCTCCATTATGTTGTTTACATCTTTCAATCCATACATTCATCTAGTCAAGACTATTTGCAATGTATAAATGTAGTGCATCCCACTCTTGAGCAACTGAATAAAAAAAACATAATTCACCAATATTAAATATTATTTATAACGTCCAATATGTAGGTAATTATAAATATTTATAATTTATGAAATAAATTATATTAATATATTAATGAGTATGATCATATACACAAAAAACGAAACTTTATATGTATTATTAATATAAAATTTTCACAATTATTAATATATTACCTCTCACATTTTTCATTCTACCTTGCCCCAACAGATGCTCCTGATCTTCAAATTTTTTGATGGAGTTCACATCCCAAATGCGATCCACTATATGTATAGTTGGCACTGCCAATTTAGGAAGATACTGACTAATATACACCATGGATTGATATACCATATATCCCTCCACCATAGAACCCTCAGGACATGCTATTTGTCTAACCAACACCTTCAATGATTTCAAGTGCCTCTCCACCATCCACATTGACYTTGTGTGAACAGGTCCACAAATTTCAAACTCCTCAACTTGGTGCATGAGATAGTGTTCTTGTGCATTGAAAAATGTTGGAGGTATATACTTTTTCATTTCACACATTAGACGAGGAATTTCTCTCTTCCAATACTTTATATCATCTTCATGGATTTATTTCAATGACAACCATCTACATGAGATCATGACACAAGAAGATAACATGATTCAACATAACATAATATAATATATTACATTACAAGTAAAACACGTGTCATTAAGTACAACAATAATTTGAAAGAACATTTACATATAAATCACAACTACTTACTTTATGTATTTTCCAAGATCATATATAACTTGTTTGACGTTGTTGTCAAAGTCGTTTGGGAGAGACAGCGGTAGAACATATTGTAACAAAAAAATGAATCGTTATTTGTTTCGACCAAAGTAGACAAGAAACAATAAAAAAAATGAAAGATGTATAAGGCCAATATATATAAATATGTATACCAAAATTATTACCTTAATGAAGGTATGCCAATCATGTGTTTTTACCCCACCAAATTTACCTTTCTTCGTTAAGATATTATTTATGTTTGAAGCAAAACCCATGGGAAATTTAATCCTTTGAATGATCTCTTTTACATCATTGCTTTGTTGCTCTGTTAATAACCATGGAAGGTTATTTCAGTCTAGTACTCCATCTGATCTATTTGAATATCAGATCACACTTCGCATTGCATGATTGGATTCCTGAATGTCAATACATGTTTTGGCAATTTTTTCTTTGACCCTCCTACCATCTATGATTCACCATAACGTTTCAATCACATTCTTCCCGATATGAATTGTATCAAAAAAATGAGCTATTTTTATCTCCTCATAGTAGGGAAACCTCATGAATTGAGTGGGATAACATTTCATTCCTCATGGAAGCCCATTATTAATACCTTCATGATGATTGTAGCCTTGATGAAGCATAAAAGAAATCACAAAAATAATTATCAAATACGGTAAAATAAATTCAATGATTAAAATAAACATTCAAAACATTACATGATCTACGATACATTATGAAAGTGAGTACCTTGATGATTTCTATTATATTCCAACCTCCATAGGTGAGGTGTCATTCTTCGTGGTTTTAAACCAGTCTCTTCTTTCCCATTGAAAAAATGTTTTTCAATAGTACGATACCTATGGTTCTTAGGAAGAAGGTGCCTATACTCATCAAACACCATCTTTCCTAAACTTTTTGAATGACGATACTTCATTTTAGGGCCACAAACTGGACATGCAAATTTACCCTTTGTTTGAAGACCTGCAACAAATGGATTAATGTCAATTATACGATGATATTATTTAAAAATTAAACATGCACCATGATAACATTAAAAAATTGTATAGTATTAAAGAGAAATATTAGAATGCTACATACCAAAAAAATGTGTTAGTCCAGGGGCATCATGAATTGCCCATAAAAGTATTCCATGGAATTTAATTTTCTTCTCCCCGATTGGTTTACATATGTCATACATTGTGATTCCAACCCATAACTTTAGTAGCTCGTCGATAAGAGGCTCGATATATACATTCATATCTTTAAATTGGTACTTAGCTAATTGTTTGAAATTACACATAATTACTATAGGAATGATATCATGTAATATATATAAGTAAATAAATAAACAAAATACATTATGCAAAAATTGAAACAAATGAAAATGTTACATTCAAAAAATTAATGTAAAGAAATACTTGGAACAATCATTGTCAACATTATGTGCTCCCTCTTTATTGACATCCAAGGAGGAATGTTATTGTTTATAAAAAAAATAGGCCACACTGAGTAAATAGACCTTATCTCTCCGAATGGATTAACACCGTTAGCTGCCAATGAAAGCCTAACATTACGAGGTTCATCTTTGAAATCTGCCTATTTTCCCTCAATTTCCCTAAATGCAGAACCATCGACAGGCATTCAAAGAACACCATCTCCACTTCTATTATGTGCATGGTAAAGCATAAATTGTGCTATGCTTTCAGACCTAAAAAATCGCTGCAAACGTGGAATTATGGGAATATGACAAAGAACCTTTTGAGGCACCCTTTTTGTTACTTGATCGGTTCAATATCTACTGATAAGACATTGCAAACATTCTGTTTTCGAATCATGTTGTCCATAATATATAATATGGTCATTAGGACATGCATCTATAGTTTGATAATCCATTCCAATGTCTTTCATAATGGCATGCAAACCTCAATATGTGCGAGGTAAAATATTTGACGATGGTAACAAAAATTCACTAACAATCTACAACATAACAAATAACTAGTTAATGTAAGAATATTAATCGTAAAAATTGCATTCTTATTTTACACATTAATTAACACTAAAAAAAAAAGAAAAAAATCAACATTTATGTATAATATGAGATGAAACATATTACATACCTTAGGATTTGTGTCATACAAGTGTTCGAGAAATTATTCATAACCTTTAAGTTCACTAGAAGCAATGTAGCGGAGAGAAGATTTGCTCTTGATCCTTCATAAAGTCGTTTATTTTCCTTTTCTAATAGAGGTTCATCATAAATACCAGCATTGTCCCCATCCTCATCCGGCTACGAAAAAAAATATTGGATCATTTAATTTGTCCCATCATATTCTTCCATGAGATCCTCATTTTCTTGGTCATGATGTCCCTTAGTTTGTACAACATCATTTCTACTAATACTTGGTGCAATATTCTGCGAAAAGTTAGAGGGCAACTCTAACTTTATAATTACAAACAATCATGCAAAATTAGTGTATACTATAAAAAACATTCAAGCAATATATATATATATATATAATTTTATATTAAATTGACAAAATAAAAAAAGATAATGAATATATAGCTAATTACCATGGGATGATATTCATTCGATCCGCCATCAATGTACCCATATTTCCTACAATGTTTTGTAGTTGTTGCTATTAAAATTCTTACGAGACGTATGCGGCAATATTTTTTGCAAGGGCAATAACATCTACCATCACCCTTTTCAGCTGCTTTACTTTTTTCCCCACCTCTAATTATATACTGCGACATTCTTCCGCACAACTTCCGCAGAAAAATACCCTTTTGGAACCGTCATTGTTATAGCAAGATTGTCGCAACATCTTTAAATCATCAAATATTTATAGGGCAATTTAGGTCACCATCGTCGTAATTGTGACGACCTTGATCTAAATATATATATATTTTTTACCTATTTATTTGTTATATTTAGGTCACTTTTTCGAAGACGGGAAAAATTATAACGGTCAAGTCAAAGTTCGCCGCTCTTGCAACAAACATTGACTATATCAATTTAGACTTTCTTAAAATGTATAACGGTCAATATGGATAGTATCAAAAAGTGTAACGGTCAATAGTGAGCGTCGCTCTTGTGACGAAAGCACAAGTTTGACGAAATTGAAACAATAGTCCACCATCTTGATTATCGTCGCAAAACAGATGAAAGTTTGCTTCCATCGATAGAGTGACGAATACGGGGTGGATTTAGATCAAAATTGAAAAATTGAACTTTTTCTCTTGAATTTTGCGACGAAAGAGTACTTTCGTCGCAGGTAGTCATCGCAAATTTTTCAATGTGTAGTATTGGTTGGTTGTATGGTTTTTAATGCTAAAATGTCTTTAAGGGTTTACTTCACAGCTCCAAATATTCACAATGGTGAAAATATGACCATAAGCATAATTCAACATGTTCTAATACACTAGTTCAATAACATTCCTTAAGTTCTATATCTACAAATGGACAATACCAGTTGTGAAAATAAAAGTAAGGCTGTGTTTGGATATCTAAGCATGCTTGTTGAATTGAGAGATTTTCAAAAGGTAAAAGTTGGTTTGTTTCTTGTTGGGCATACACATGACCATATTGATCAAATCTCTAGCTATTTTCAGTAACATTGAGCACAAATAATGTTGTGAGGTTGCATGCATACTGTCTAGAGCCTATTTTTCACACTTTCAAAGAAATGATTGACACATACATATTTATTTAGGGATTGCATGGTGAATAAAAATATTGAACAACTTAATAACATTAGCTTCCAACATCAATTTTGTATAAATAAATATTGATGGGAAAATCCTTATATGGGGCAAGCAATATTCTACTAGCAATGAGTGGAGGTTGTCAATACAACCATAATCATGCTTATTTTTGACCTTATTTTTGTCTCAAATTGGAAAACAATTACCTACTTGACAAGAAATCTATAGAGTTGTAGTTTTTTAAGAGGTTGCATTTAGTGGCTATTTTTATCCCCATTTCAAAAAGTGGTGCTCTAGAATCATCCATTTTTTTGAGGCAATGTTTTGACATTTTTATTTTTCTTAGATATAAATAATTAACATTTTTTTTCAAATGTTGTTTTTTCAATTTTTGTTTAAAATGCATATTTTTAATTTCATTATTATTATTATTTCTTTTAATGATGAGTTTTTTTTTTCAATTTGTTTTGAATGTATTTGTTTAAAAATCCTAAAATTTCTCACTTTTAACATTATTAAAAACATTATATGTCATTTATTTCTTCGAAGTTCCAATTTTCATCTAATGTGTGTACACCCACATTAGATCACCATTTAAAAATATTTATTACAATACCGACCTTCCTAATGTTTTAGTTTATCAAAACTGTGGTGATTTAGGAATTATTCTCTTAAAGCTTTTCAAGCACATAAATAAAATTCTAAAGTGAACCAAGTAATTTCCTTACCTTTCTTACAGTTTGATAGACAAAATTTGGTCCCAGTGGATGTTAACAATGATGATGATGATGATGATGATGATGATGATGATGATGATTAATTGATTATTCGGGCACGTACTCGTGTGACACAGGGTCATGTTCTTTGAATTCTACCACTATAACCTCTAGGCATGCCAACATGGCCCCTCATGCAACACACAAGGTAAGTTGAGGGTTTCAAACCAATGAATTCACATAACAAAGCGCCTTAACAATACCCTCCATCATTGACTGTTCTACATCCCAGGGGATTTTTTTTTTAAAATTTATAGCCATGGGAGCATAAAGGAGGTTGCAAACACATATGCATTTTGATATGGCTTATGACAAAGGTTGAGCTCTGTGAGACCCATGACTTAGAGCCAATGAACTATGAACAACACCATGGACAAAAAAATGGACAAAGTGAGTTGTAGTAGTTCAATGACATATGTTGCAGAGAAGATCCGTATGAACCTGCCTTGATTGTGTGGAATCCCTTTTATTAGGAAAACAAAGTTCCTTATTACAACAGTATCGGATATAACATATTTGTAGAGCCTTCTTATATACAACACAAAGAGCGTAGAAATTCTTGGATTGTATAGGTGCAATACATTTTAAATACAATATAATTTATTGCTTTTAAATACATTTTAACTTTAATTTTTTAAGTATTTTTTTTGAACAAACTAGACTTCCTTTATCTTTTAAAGAAAAATCTTAGAGATTTTACAGAAAAAAACTCTATTTGTAGTATATTTTGGTGGAAAATACAAAAAAATAAAGAAAAAAAAAAACAAAGAAAGAGAAAAAAAAAACTAAGAAGACAGGAAAAAAATTAAATATAATATAAATTCCCAATTTGTCCTCGATTCTAAAAAAATGTCACTTAATTTTT
>ML783144.1:1306005-1323995 GCA_009831015.1 Picea engelmannii | reverse complement strand
GAAAAAAAGCATCATATGGGGCCACTATTACATTTGGGGTTGAAATTTGATGCGAAATCAACATTTAAAATATTAAACAAATGTCTACCATGAAATCCTTAAACAATGAATTGATGTTGAGCTTGTGGTGTTAGATATTTACCATTTGTAACGTATCTACATGTCGTAAACCCAACAATAACCACGATATTTTTTTCATTTCATGCCCATTATTCATTGGTTAACAAACACTACTTCAACATGATATCGATATTTGGAGCACCCACTTCACGTCAAATACCCGACAATAAACACATTAAAATTTTTCATTTCATGTCCATTATTTTTGGTTAACCAACACTAGTTCAACATCAAATCAACCTTCCACACATCCATGCAACGTGGAATTCCATATTTTCAAAAACATTAAAGAAACTTATTTGTTGAATATTTGATGTCTATCTGATGAAAATTCTAAACCTTTGACATCCATTTGAAATGCGAGAGGTTAAACGAATGTTGAAAAATTAATTCTATTCTTTTTTGGACTAAAAATAATAAAATAATAGCAGGGTCGCCGTCTCTTTTGAATTGTACGATGTAGTATATGAAAGTTTGGCACCATTATTGTTGTAAATATTGGTTTCTTGAAAACTAAATTTAGACAACTAATACTAATCTAAGAAGATATAAGAAGTATGATATCCCTTAAAACCACTTATTCCTAATATCTAAAGCCCCTAATCCCTAATATATAAAACTAACTAGTTTGATGAAAGGGGACATTTGGACAACAACATTAATGCGAAGGAATAAACATATTCCTAATTTCATCAATCAAGAGAAAGTCAGCTAATACCAATTGAAAAACAATTGGTATATATTACCTCATTCATCAAGGGAATTGTAGGCACCTGTAACATTTTAAGTAAACACGAAAATAATTTAAGTACATTTATTCAATGAGCACACATTTAGACTAGGGAGTGTTGACCCAAAATTCACTTTGGGATCAACATGATGTTTCTCATTTATCTTCTCGAGTTGGAATAAGGGTTTCTCTTAGCATCCTACCAAGTTCTGGTTCGAGTCAAAGATAGTGGTAGGAGTCATAGCTACTATGCCCCTTTCCCATTAAAGAGTACCAGGGGGTTACATTCAAATACTCATTCAAACACATAGTGACTTGTTAGACATTAAAGAGTATCATGCATAAGTTTCAAGTCACTTGGTCTCAATTCAAATTAGTTACAGGGTTTACATTTCATTTTGGTAAGTACCTCAATTATCAATCAGAGGGTTGTTGATGTTTGAATAGGTTAAGATTGAAACAACAACCTCACGAGGACACAAATCCCCTTGCGTTTTTATATAGGTGGTACTCCTCTTTGAATTATTTAAAGATTTATCTTTGAAGATATTTGGGACAACCGTATAAATGTAGGAGAATGCTAAGCAACAAACTCCATATCTTTATTATTCAAATAAATAAAAGAAATATTATTTTATTGAAATAAAGAATTTGCATGCTTTAAATTTCCCGAGAAAAGGACCAGGAACCCACTATTAAAATATTACTGCAAAAATGTTATATACAGTTATAACATAAATATCACATCCATTACAATATTAAATATTTTTGATCACATTGAAGAAAAATAAGACAACTGACCCAGATATGAGAGAACTTTAAAAGAGTCTTTCTATTAAAATCAAAACAAGATTTTGATAGGTCAACTGCAAATACATTTTACTCAAATGCTCAAAGTTCAAAGATACAATTAAAATTAACCTCGAAATCGTTCTCTTGTATTTTCTCAAAAAATAATATTATGTTTGATAGTCTTATGAAAATAAAATCATTCGTCCAAAATAGACTGGGATTGGGGCTGCCATGCACCACAAAATATAAAGTAGAATAAGAGAAGAGCGGGAACAAAATGCGAACAAGGTGTGAGCAAAGTAAGACTTGAAAAAAAGATAAGAGGGAACAATCAAAATTCGATTATATTATTATTGAAGCATATACAAATATAACTAGATGAATTCTAAAAGGACAAAGAAAAGGATGTGATCAATTTGGAATTTCTGTAACATAATCTCTCATGCCTAATTTTTGGGCCATTGTTGCTCTTATATTTTGTTTGGCGACATTTTCTTCACTGGTGACAATTGCTTCTGTTTGGTTCTCCTCGGTAATATTGATTAAATGATGAGTTCAACCACTTTTCAATAATGTACTTTTAATTTCTCTTTAATCAATTGAAAGTTGTTGTAATGTAATTTCGATGTATTCATTTCTATTTACATACTCAACAAGCCAACTTTCAATGTCCCGTTCTGTATACTCAATCATGTTGTTGAATTTTTTTGCTGATAGTCCTTTCAATATTTCAACATGTTCTTCAAATTTTTGTCTTGTTTGAAGAAGTGAATTTACAATTAGATTTGAATCTTGTACTTCAATAGTAGTTCCTACAAGATATAATTCCGTCAATTTATAATAAGCTTCAACCTTTTTTCTAGTTAAAGCATTTAAGTCACCTAATATAATTCTCTTAATATATTGATCCTTTTTATCCAACATGCCTTAAATTGCTTGACAAAAATTAAAGAGGGAAAATATTCTTGTTTTCTTCGGTATTCGGTCATCCTTGAAATATTTATAACAAATGTAGAGAGTGCATCCTTATAAAATCCTTCATCATTTGTTAAGTTAGCTTGTAAATATTCCCCGGTATTTTGAATTTTGGAACCTTGAGAGACAAAGTTATTTGCTAAATGGCAAGTTTCTAAGATAAGATACATTACTTTCCAAATATTTCTTCAACATAGTTCCTGGTTGCATAAAGTAGACTTGATGCCCCTTTTTTCCTTAGACTCGATTCTAGGGTTTTGTTGGAGTTCTTTCCGGGTTGGATTGCTGAAACTGGAGTGGCGAGTATTGTAGGTGGCATTAAAGTAGACTCTAATTCCTTGATTCTTTCTTTAAACTTGACATTTTCAGCTTCCATATCATTTATCAAAACATCCAGAGGATCCCCTGTAGCTTTATGAAACTTGGAAGTTCTATGTGGAGGAAAATTACTTAGGTCAAGTTCAGAACAAGATTTTCCCCTTTTGTTTTTTGAACAAGATCTTTCAAAAATCAACTTTCTGGAAGTTCTATCAATTAAAACATTTTTTACAGAGATGGATTCTTCCTCTGAAAATACTTCTTCTTGAATGGCAAGCTCGACTGTGAGTTGTTGAGTTTCTTGCAATATTTGGTTATCATCAAGAAATTGGATATTCTCAATATAAAATTCCAAGTCCATATATTCAAGAGAAGCTTCAATTTCAAGTACATGATATTCAACTTCTGTTGAGGATTGGTCCTTTTTCTTTTTACTTGAAGTTTGTGTATTTTTCCAATTTTCCCTACGGAGGGTTTCTATCACCTCCATCGCCTGAATTGTTTGCTAAATACTTTCTTTGTTGTGATGTTTCTGACTGAACATTCTATTTTGGTAGGCCCATTTTTTTTGAGACAATGGGATATTGAGCACCTTTTTCAATGAATACTTTTCCCTTCTACTTTTATCAGTCTATTGTACTCACAATGGTTTCAATATCATCTGTTCTTTTCTCAACAAATTGTGCTGGAGGATCATGACTATCACCTTCTTCTTCTCCAAATATGAATGTATTAGCAAGTGCATTACTAAATCCAATTGATGTCATATGATTGATAAAAAGGTGGTTTGGGTCAAAACCCTTGATTTCCTATGTGAATTTCAAATTATATTCATCAAGCTGGACTGCGAATTCATCAATTTTAGAGATTCCTTTCAACAAGATTTCCACAATTTTCCATGGCAGTGGAATGAACTGACTCTTTATTTTCTCAGGAAAGAAATGAAACCAAAACTTATACTGCCTTGCAACCTCAATAGAAAATAATCTATTTGGAATATAGTAAGGTAGAAAAACAGGTCTTTCATGAGAGTAGTAAATTATCACAATATTTTAGTTATCCATCTTCTCTATAGTCCCTTTTTTGTCCAAGAAAATTGATGCTTCACGTGACGGTCTGGAAGTATTCTCTCCAAAGACAAGTTTCTTGAAAACAAATACAATTTCATTATAGTCTTTATAAAAATAGTAACTGACCTTTTGTCTCCACAAAACTTGGTACCACATAGTCACTGGATCGATTTTACAGTTTACTCTTTTCTCGATACTCAGACCCTTTAAGAAATGACAGTAAGTAATAGAAAATATCAAATAGGAGGCCATATAGAATATCTTGTCCCTTTTAAAATTTGACAACCGTGTAGAAATTTATGAAGAAATGATTTTTCCCCAATTGAAAATTGCTTCTTCATGAATTGTAAAATACAAAATATAGAGGGCCAACCGAGGGATAGCTGCTTTGGATTTATGACCTATGATTTTGGTGAAGAGCCATGCCACCTCTTGATAGGTATGTTTTAATGAATTCATATGAATTCTTGATATATCTTCTGGCATTTCTATAGGATAGACTTCTAGATATTCCCATAAGAGCTCTAATCCATTACTCTTTTCCTTTAGAATTTTCCTTGCTTCTTGTCCCTTGAATGTAATGGTTGGCTTTGGTAGTTTCAATATTTTATTGAAAATTGACGGTGGTAAAGAAAAAGGGGGCTCACTCTAGAGTTGAATTTCCCTTCGGCTCTGGACGAATTTGTCAGCACACCAGGATATTACTTCTTTATAATAAAAAACTTTAGGGACACATCCAGCTAGAGAAATACTTGATGTCAAATTCTGTTTTCATTTATCTCTAGCAGAGGAAGTGACGAATAATACCAATAAGATCTTGACTAGTGGAATTTATGGTCTTCTCGGCCAAATAAATTCAGAGTATCTCCACAACACTGCTGTCTTCTGATATCCATTTTGGTGAAGTTGGCAGAATCTCGTAAAATTCCTTTGGATGTTGATTTCAAAGTAAATATTTTCTTGGTAATATAACTTAAAATCATTTTTCGATGAAGAAGTTAATATGAATTAAAAGGAAATTGCATAGAGAAATTTTCCATTATTAATGACCTTTTCAAAAATTAATTAGCAATTATCTTTCATAGGATTTAGCATTAAATGAGTCCCGAGACAAGTGAAAAAGGAAATTCAAATATCACAGTGGGGAAGCAGGTATGAAAGAAAGAGGTAATACCAACCCGTGAGTCCGCCAACCCGCGAACCTGTCGTGACATGAAAATTGGCTAAGTATTGTTTGACGATGAGAGTGAAGAATGTATCCTCAAAAAGACTAAGTATTATGATCAGTCAGTTGGAATTGCACATAATCAAGTTTTACAAGACTTGAATACTTCTGAAGTTGCGATGGAAAGAAATATCAAGAAAAATCCAAGTATAGAGCAAAATGTAGATCATAAAAGACATGGTTCATTTTAGTGATGGCAGAGAAAACAGACTTATGAAAGAGCGAAAGGGCCACAGCCGCGAGTCTGCTAACCCATGAACCTGTTGTAATGAAAATAAACTTAAAATATGACTAAGTCATGGTGTGATATGTAGGTGGCGGAGAAACGAAAGTGAAATTTATGTAACATGAAACTTTGATAAGGAGACTTGTGAACCCGCTATGAAATAATAAATTTTTTCTAAGTAAAGAAAATAATTAAAGGATATAACTAGGTCATATACACGTCAACAACTAGCTCCAACTGTGGGATGGGTACCCCTGTGGGTGACTGAGAATCCATAATCTCAACCATTGGGCATGGAGTCAGTGCAAGAAAAGGAAAATACATGAAAATGTACAAGAAGAAGAAGAAATAGACTATGTACATGAAGGAATAAAAATGATCAAGCAAATAAACTTTAATATGTTGGCCATTAATTGGAAACATCTGCACTGTCCCTTTGATGTCTTTGAGCAGGCAGGAGTTATAACCCAATATATTTTCAATAATATATGTGTCGACCCATAACACTTCAAACTTTGTATGTAGATAAGGCTTTTCTTTTGCTTTGTTCCATAAAAATACTAGTTGCCCTCTTTGAAAATATTTCATTATTGTGCTATGATCAAAATACTTCTTAATGATCTGCTATATTTGATTCATTTTCTTTAATGCTTCAGCTCATTGCTCCTCCAATTTTTCAACTGGTTGTATATTTTGTGTAAAGAGGATACTTCTTCTACATCTTCAATGTTTATAACATATGTTAAAGAATTCAGTTCCATATTAATCCACATTCTTGCTTCCTTTCCATACACCACTGTATAGGGGGAATTTCTAGTGTTGTCCTTTGGTGTTAGTTTGGTTGCCCATAATGCATCTGTCAGTTTCAACTGCCAACTTTTTTGATTAAGATCAGTGGCCTTCTTATGAATTTGGATCAAAGTCTTATTGGTAGATTTACCCAAACCATTTCCTTGTGGATAATAGTTTGATGATTGTCCCATGATAATACCAAATTATCCACAAAATTTAGTAAACTTTGACCCGATGAATATTGATTCATTATCTGTAATGAATTTTTCTAGAACCCCAAGTCTTGCTAAAATATTTTCTTTGAGAAATCTTCTAAGCTCATCAGAATTTGCCTTTTTAATGCTACTGCTTCCTGCCATTTTGTGAAATAATCTGTCGTTGTGAGTATATATGAATGACCTTTGCTTGATTTTTGATTTATTGGCATAATCACATCAAATCCCCATCGAGTGAATGATTCTTCTATTGATATGTGTTGCGGAGGCATTGCTGCCCTCTTCATTCGTCCTGAATGTTTTTGACAAGAAATGCATTTTCTTATCATCGAATATGAATCTTTGAAAATAGTTGGACAATAATATCCATCTCTCATTATTCTATGTGCAGTATCTTTGGGGTGTGAAGTGACCACCACAAACCCCTTCATGAAATTCTTGCATTAATTTCTAAGCCTTTGTTGCATCAACACATCTTAACAACATTCCATCAAAATTTCTGCGAAACAAAATTTCGGAAACCAATACATATTGATTTGATTTCATTTTTAGTGCCCTCCATTCTTTTGGTGACATGCCATTTGGGAATTGGCCCGATTTCAAATAAAAAATTACACCCTTATACCATTCATGAGTTGATGTATATGATTCTCTTGAAATTGATATGGTCCCATTTAATGAATCAGTCCCAACAATGAGCTTACACAATCCCTGTGCTCCGACTTCTTTTAGTGGCTTGAACTCAATGCCATAATCTTTAAGTTTTTCTAACCAATTTGTCCATTTCCCTTCTCTCAACTATTGAATGAGAAGAATTTTCATTGGAGAAGTGGGAACATATGCTATGATATAGGATGATAGAGTATAAGTTCTGAAGTGAGCCATTGACTTAACTAAGGAAAGAGCTTGCTTCTCTATTTCCGAATAATTCAATTCATAATCATGAAGAGTTTTTCTCATGAAGCTTGTTGGCAATCCTTCTCCTTTAATATTTCTCTGTGTAAGAATGGAAGCAATAGTCTCTTCGGAAGAAAATGAATATATAATAAAATCTTTACTAAAATCTAGACTGATTAATATAGGTGTTGTGGTGATTGCATGCTTGATGTTTGTGAATACTCTTTGTATTTCCTAGGTCCATTCTAATTTATGATCTTTCTTCAACAATGTATTTATTGGCTTGAAAATTGTTGCATAATATGGGACAAATATTTTCAAAAAATTTATCTTGCCAAAAAATGATTGCACTCCCTTTTTTGAAGTCAGATGATTTAGTTCATTGATAGCCTTGACTCTTTTATGATCAATGTATATGCCTTCTTCGCTGAGTATATGTCCCAAAATATTTCTTTCTGAAACTGTAAATAATAATTTTTTTGGGTTAAGAGAAATTCCATATAATCTGCATCTTTGAAAGACTTCTCTTAGATGATGAATATGATTTTCTCTAATCTTAGAATGAATAGTGAGGTCATCCTTATAATCTACCATTAATTTCTTGATCATATATTTGAAAGCATGGTCGATAGCTCTCTGAAAGGTTGCTACAACATTTTTCAAGCCAAAGGGCATGCGAGTGTATGCATATGTCTCCCAAGGTATTATAAAAGAATTTTTTGATCTATCCTCCTCTGCAATCAACACCTGATGATATCCTGAAAAGCCATCTAACATGGACATAAAATATGATTCAATGACTTGTTGAAACAACATTTCCATGTTGGGAAGGGGATATTTATCTTTAATTCTTTCCTTATTCAAATATCTAAAATCAACACACAACCAAATTTCTCCACTTTTCTTCCTCACAATGACAGAGTTTGATAACCACTCTGAATGCATGACTGGAAATATTATTTCATCTTTCTTTAATTTCTCCAATTCAATTTCGGATTTATTATTCTTAATTTTTTTTTGAATGTCTTAGCCCATTCCTTTCAATGGTATAATGTGTTGGAATATAGATTTATCGTATGACTTCAAATCATTGTAAGTCCAAGCGAAGACATTAAAAAATTCTTTGAACAGGGAGGTATACTGATCAATCTCTTTTTGTGTGCAACCGGTCCCTAGATTTACATATTTTGGAGATTCTTCAGTCCATATGTTTATATTTTGAGTTTCTTGTACCCTTCTAGTAGAAACTTGTTCCTTCAAATTTGATGCTTTTATTTGATCATCTCTCATGAAAATAGATTCAAAATTGGAAATATTTTTTTAGAGGAGTGTATGACTCCAATGTTCTAACTTTTCCACAACATCATTTGCATCGACCAAGAATTCATCCAATTATTCATCATTTTTGAAAACTTGGAGGTACTCTTGATTATTAGGAACTAAGGGTATGCATTCTGACATGGAAAGTGTTATGTCTCTGTAAATCATCGGGATTAAATAAAGATACAACAACTTCCAGCGAGTCTGCTTTTTGATTTCTTTCCCTGGGAATAAATGATATATTGAATGAGCTAAAATAATTCATTAAATCATTTACTCTCTTATCATAGAGTATTAATCACTCCTTTTTGATATTATATTTTTCTTGATGTGATTTATTACAAGCTTAGAGTCGCAGTTTATTATTAAGTGCTCAATCTTCATTTGGAGTGTAAGACTCATTCAATGTATTAATTCTTTGTATTCAACCTCATTATTCATACAAGGAAACTTGAGTCTGATAGCACAAGGATGTATAACTGTCTTGGGGGTTTTGAAAATAATTCCAACTCCATTCCCTGAACTACAACAGGTGCCATCAAAAGATATCCTCCATAAACCTTCGAAAGAATTTTCTTCGTATTGTTTTGGAAAATCTGGTTGTTCTAAGTCCATCATGACATAATTCCCTATACCAATGTTGAAATAACCTTGCATCAGTTCATTAGCCTTTTTATTGAAAGAGAATGGTTTCCTTGGTTCCCATGGAACCCTCACCATTGTCCCATATTTATTAGGTAACATCATGCAACTCCCATAATTCATGATGTATCCTCCAATCAATGAAGACCAATATCTTCTCAGAACTACCCCATAATCTAAAGGAGGACCAATTACTGTGATTGTGAATACAAATGTGATATGTGGGGTAACAATTATCCAAGCATAAAAATATTTGATTTCTCCATATGCTGGGACTTTTCTTGAATCAATGGCATAAATACTCTCCCCGATTTCATAGTACTTGGTATAACCCATACCAAGTGCTTCCATCACTGATAAAGGCATGATATTATTTTTGGCTCTAGTATCAACCATGCAATTATGAAGGAATACATCATGGTTCTCTATTGTAATATAGAAATGCGTGACTTTACCTTTCGGTTTGACCGTTGATTTATTTTGATATTGCTTTGGATTTGATGCAACAACTTCAATTCTATGGCTCGACTCATCCAAAATCTTAAGAATATTTTCCCTTTGCTGTGGGATTTTTACAACTTCTATAAATGGAAAAATGATTCTTAATTTTTTCAGATCATCTATTACATTATATGTCATTCATTAAGGATTCTTAAATTGATTCACAACCAATTGCTTCTTATTTTCCTCTGCTCCACTTGGTCTTATCTTTTCCTTTTCTTTCTCCTTTCCCCTATCTAAATTTTCTTTTATTTTTGATTTATTTGCTTGTGATCTTGTTTGCACAACATTATCTTATGAGATATCATTTTATTCATGCTCATCAAATATATACATGGATGACTTGCTTTCATCCGTCTGTACAGATTCAATAATTTCTTATTGAACAAAGTCAACCTCTTGATTGTCCTATATCTGATCTTCAAAAAAATCTTCTAATACTAAAAAAATTGGATTTTTCACCCTAGGTGCCCTTTCTCTGAATTCTTCATTTGTACCATCATTTCTTATTCTTTGTCCTTGAACAAGATTTATCCTCTGTTCTTGATTTGGTATTTTTGGATTAGGGGAAAATTTTTCATTTCTTCTTAATCTTGTCAATTCGTTTTGCATCTGTCTGATGGTTCAATTCATCTACACTATTTCCATCCTTTGTTTAGTCTCTTGAATCATTGCTGTATCATTTGTCACATTAGGAATTACTCCTTTGGGTATCCCTCCGCCAACTCCTCGATCTACAGTACTTCGTGCTTTTTGATATTCAACTATTATTGAAGATGATGTTCCTTGATCTAAGATACTGAGTGTATCTATTTGCCTTTGAACTCTACCAATAATGATATCTAGATCCGCATTAGTATCCAACATAATTTCTTCGATTTCTATTTCTTAATTTATTGCTTCATTTAAATCATCAATTTGTAAAACTCTAATGGAAAAATTGACATTTGAAGGCATTGCATTTTTGTAGCATCCAAGTATTACTAGATCATTTGGTCTCTGATTTTCTTGTATCTTATTAAGTGTTCTTAAAAATTAGAAATTGAAATCTTGGATCCTTTCACCCTTTTTCAGACAAATTTGGGTGAATTCCGTAAGTAGAGTATGATATGCTTTTGGAGGAACATACATGGTTAAAAACATGGCTTCTAAATCATCAAAAGAAAGATCGAATTTATTGGAAGGGACATGTATCATTCATAGGCTTGGTCTATCAATGTTTGAAGAAATAATCGAACCATTATATCATCATGTTCAACCAAATGAATCTCACACATGATTATAATTTTTTCCATATGTTTATTTGGATCAACTGATCCATCTCCCAAGAATGTTGGCAATACTCCTAGTGGGAGGGTTTCCAATTGATGTTGTTGACCATGAAGATTTAAAGGGATATTTCTAAACCTTCTCCGAGAATTATTTGTCTTCTTCTTTTGTCATTATTCTCAGGAGGATCTTTATTTATTTCTTCTTTGTCAGCCATGATTGTATATTTTTCTCCTTTAACAATTGAACTTTCTCCTATTTGTTCAAGTTGGTTGCTTTTACTCCTTGTTATCGATCTTTTATATGATTCCATATTCAATTTCTCTCTTGTATTCTATGCCTTTTTTCAATTTCTCTTTCCTCCTCATGAGAAAGAGTCTCCCAAGATCTTTCAAGTTCTTCACAACATTGAGTAGTCGTCAATACCAAATCATATAATTGATGCAAAACACTTGTTTTATTACCTAATCCAAATTGCAACTGGGGTTGAATAGGTTGAGGCTAAGTCATAAATGGTTCTGGTATAAAACCAATTTTTTGTTCTAGTCCCCAGTTGAGTCTCCAAAAATGTCGATGTTTGAATCAGTTAAGATCGAAACATCAACCTCACGAGGATATGAATCCCTCTGCATTTTTATAGAGGTGGTACTCCTCTTTGAATTCTTTAAATATTTACCTTTGAAGATATTTGGGACAACAATATAAATGTAGGAGAATTCTAAGCAACAAACTCCATATCTTTATTATTTAGATAAATAAAAAAAAATCTATTTATTGAAATAAAGAATTTGCATGCATGAAAGTTCTTGAGAAAAGGACCAGGAATCTAATCATAAAGTATTACTGCAGAAATGTTATATAGAGTTATAACATAAATCTCACATCCATTACAATATTAAATATTTTTGGTCACATTCAAGGAAAATAAGACAAATGGCCCAGATATAAGAGAACTTTAAAAGAGTCTTTCTATTAAAATCAAAACAAGATTTTGATAGGTCAACTTGAAATATCTTTTACTCATATGATCATAGTTCAAAGATACAATTAAAATTTACCCCGAAACAGTTCTCTTGGATTTTCTCAAAAAATAATATTGCCTTTGATAGTATTATGAAAATAAAAGCATTTGTCCAAAATGGATTGGGATAGGGGCTCTCATGGACCATAAAATATAAAGTAGAATATGAGAAGAGAGGGAACATAATGTGAACAAGGCGTGAGAAAAGTAAGACCTGAAAATAAGATAAGAGGGAACAATTGAAATTCGTTTATATTCTTCTTGAAGAAGAAAAAAATATAATTGGATTAATTATGAAATGGCACATAAAGGGATGTGATCAATTTGTACTTACAGTAACAAAATCTCTTATGTCTCATTTTTGAGCCGTTGTTTCTCTTATATTTTGTCTGGCGACAATTTCTTCACCGATACCAACTGCCACTGTTTGGTTTTCCTCGGTAATCTTGATTAAAGCTGAGTTTAACCACTTTTCAATATGATCACGTAAAGGAGAAACACTCACTTCTTGCTTAACTTTATTTCAAATAATGTACCTTAAATTTCTCTATAATCAATTGAAAATTGTTGTAATGTAATTTTGATGTCTTCATTTCTATTTACATACTCAAAAAACCAACTTTCAATGTCCTGTTCTGTATCCTCAATCATGTTGTTGAATTTTTCTGCTGATAGTCCTTTCAATATTTCAACATGTTCTTCAAATTGTTGTCTTGTTTGAAGAATTGAATTTACAATTAGTGTTGGATCTTGTACTTCAATAGTAGGTCCAAAAATATCTAATTCCGTCAATTTAGAATAAGCTTTAGCCTTTTTGCTACTTAAAGCATTTAAATCACCTAATAATTCTCTTAATATATTGATCCTTTTTATCCAACACGCCTTCAATTGCTTGACACGAATCAGAGAGGGAAAATATTCTTGCTTTCTTTGGTATTCGATCATCCCTGAAATATTTATAACAAATGTAGAGAGTGCATCCTTATAAAATCCTTCATCATTTGTTAAGTCAACTTGTAAATATTCCCTGACATTTTGAATTTTGGAACCAAGAGATCAGACAAACTTATTTGATAAATCCCAAGTTTCTAAGATAAGAGACATTCTTTTTTTAATATTTTCTTCAACATAGTCCCTGGTTGCATAAAGTAATCTTGATGCCCCTTTTATACTTAGACGTGATTATGGGGTTTTGTTGGAGTTTTTTTCGGGTTGGATTGCAGAAATTGGAGTGACGAGTATCAGAGGTGGCATTAAAGTAGACTCTAATTTATTGATTCTTTCATTAAGCCTGGAATTTTCAGCTTCCATATCATCTATCAAAACATACAGAGCATCCCTTGTAGCTTTATGAAACTTGGAAATTCTATATGGAGGCAAATTGCTGAGGTAAAGTTTAGAACAAGATTCTCCCCTTTTGTTTTTTGAACAAAATATTTCAAAAATCAACTTTCTGGAAGTTCTATTAAATAAATAATTTTGTACAGAGATGGATTCTTCCTCTGAAAATAATTCTTCTTGAATGGCAAGCTTGACTGCGAGTTGTTGAGTTTCTTGTAATCTTTGGTCATAATCAAAAAATTGGATATTATCAATATACACTTCCAAGTCCATATCTTCAAGAGAAGATTCAATTTCAGGTACATGCTGTTCAACTTCTTGCTAAGGATTGGTCCTTTTTATTTTTACTTGAACTTTGTGTGATTTTTCCAATTTTCCCTGTGGAGGGTTTCTATCACCTCAATCACTTGAATTATTTGTTGAATAATTTCTCTGTTGTGATGTTGCCGAATGAAAATTCTGTTTGGGTAAGTCAATTGTTTGTGAGACAATGGGAGATTGAGCACCTTTTTCATTCGATACTTTTCCATTCTTCTTGTATTGATCTGTTGTACTCACAATGGAAAGACCAGACATGTGGAGAAAGTATACTATAAGAAGAGAGATGATTTAGAGGAGACGGTTAAATACTTTGAAGGAGACATGTCCACTTTATGCCAAACTACCGATAATTTCACCTTCCAAGTCAGAACTTCTCATGCCTTGCTATCTCATTCTACACAGAACGAATGGGTAGTTGACTTTGGGTGCACTCATCACATGGATAAGTATTGTTCCTTGTTCAAGTCCTTGGATGAAGCCAAGGAGAGGAAGATTTACATTGCTGATGATTTTTCTCTGGATATTGTTGGTCGTGGTGATGTTACTTGTCGACATGGGTGAATTTTCAAAATTTATCATGTGCCAAACCTCAATGCCAATCTATTGCATGTTGCTAAATTAACACACACATGTAATATTGTGGAATTTTGGCTAGATTGGTTCTGTGTTTGTGTTTTGAAGAAAGGTAAGTTGATATTATCCGAAGGGTTTCTCAACCCGAAGGAAAATCTATTAAAATTCTAAGACACGACTCGACTTACCAATGAACCAATTGCTCTTGTTGCTCACACTGATGAGCGAATTGGAACTTGGCATGAACGATTCAGACACCTAAATTTTTGAAGTCTGCATTTGATGGAAACTCAGAACATGGTTGATGGTATACCTAAAGTATTTCTCCCTGAAGGAGTCTATAAAGGCTGTGTGCTTGGAAAGAATCATTAGACACCTTTTGAATCTGGAAAAGCATGGTGAGCAAAGAACCTACCTTAGTTGGTTCATAGTGATGTCTATTGCATCAATCTACCATCCTTGGAAGGTGTACGATATATTTTGACTTTCATTGATGATCTCTCTTGTTTCACATGGGTTTATTTTCTGAAGAATAATAACCTTGTCTTTGAAAAGTTCAAGGAGTTTAGAGGCTTTGCTGAAAAGCAATGTGGTTGTTCCATCAAGTTCTCGAGATCAAAAAATGGTGGTGAGTATATAAATCGACCTTTTTAAGAATACTTGTTTCGATATGGTATTGAATGGAAGTGGTCGGTTCCTCACACACCTCACCAGAATGGTGTCACAGAATGAAAGAATCATACTTTAGTGAAAATGGCTCGATTTATTTTGCAGGCTAAAAATCTTCCTCAACCCTTTTGGGCTGAAGTGGTGTATTGTGAAAAATATATTCTCAATCGCATCTCGACTCAAGTTGTTCCTTCCATGACTCTAGTCGAACAATGGTGTGGAAAGAAGCTTTCAGTTGGCCACCTTTGTGTGTTTGGATGTGTTTTCTAGGCTTATATTTCCAATTTTTACAGAAAGAAGTTGTATGCAAAGAGTCATGCTTGCATCATGATGGGATACTCCGAAGAGTCGAAATCCTATTGACTGTTTGATCCTATCAAATGCCAAAACATTATCAGATGAAATGTATGGTTTGATGACAAGTCTTCTGACATTAAGTTGTTAAATGCCTCCTATGGATTACTGCAATATGATTCATTTAATGTTATCTCCGACACAATTTATCATGTTCCATTTTTTAGTCATTCGACTGCTAATTAAACTTTGTTCCTATTTCGACTCTATTTTTGACCTCCGAGTCGACTAGTCCTTCACTCTCTCTTTTGACTAGTTTTCCATCTCTGTCGATTAAAAACTCTCCGACTAATGATTGACCCGCTGCAATGAACCACAATTCACTTATTTATTTTCTACCCAGACGAGATGCCAAGACTATTGAAGTTTCTTGAGCTGATTCCAGTGATATTTCTTGCAGATGACAAACTCAAATTCAATAGAAACATGACATTGTTTCCCTGATGAATCATGTACTTGAAACTTCTAATCCTGTTGCTTACTCAGATACTCAAGGAGGACCTGAACAAGAACAGGCTATGTAGACAAAAAAAATTCTTTTTCGAATAATAACACTTGGGACTTAGTTCCCCAACCACAAGGAAAGAATATCGTGAAGTGTCGATGGGTCTACCAGACCAAATCTACCTCTTAAGGTTTTGTTGAGCGACATAAAACATGCCTAGTTATGAAGGGATTTTCTAAAAAAAAAGGTGTGGAATAAATTGAGACCTTTTCCCTTGCTGCAAAAATGAACTCTGTTTGACTAATTATTTCCCTTGCTGCTCGTTTTGGATGGAAAATCCATTAGATGGATGTGAAGAGTGACTTTATTCATGGAGACCTATATGAATAAATTTTCATGGAACAACTACCTAGTTTTTTGATAGATTCTAACTTGATTTGTTTACTCAAGAAGTTGCTTTATGGTTTGAAGCAGGCTCCCCATGATTGGTATCCTAAGATCAACAATTTATTTCTTAGACTTGGTTTCAAACATTGTGAATCTGATCACATATTGTATGTACTCTATACCAATGGAGAAACTTTTATTGTTTTTTTATATGCATATGATCTTCTCATTACTGGTAATAATAATGATCTCATCCTTAGAGTGAAGAAACAATTTGTTGATTCTTTTGACATGACAAATATTGGTACTCTACATTATTTCTTTGGTCTTCAAGTATACTCTTATGTGATGGATTCTTTATTTATCAATCTAAATATGTGATGGATATTTTGACACATTTTAAGATGGAAAATTATAAGCCATGTTCTAATCCTTTTGATTCTGGAGTAAATCTCACCAAAACTTGTCAAACACCTACAATCAATGCTAGTATTTATCGACAACTGGTCGACACTAATATTTATTTTATTCATATTCGACATGACATTTACTTTACTATTAGTGTGGTTTCTCTCTTTATGAAGGACCCCAAAGAAATCCACTAGAAATCAGTTAAACAAATTGTCCACTATCTCAAGGGTACCACTTTTTTTGGTATCAAGTATCTGATTCGCTGGTTGGCTTCACCGAATCCAACTGGGCTGGTGACAGTGTTGATTGGAAGTCCATTTATGGTTATGTTTTTCACTTTAGCACTGGACTATTGGTGCGGGTATGTAATAAACAAAAGGTAGTCTCCTTGTTGACTACAGAAGCAAAATATCATGGCACCGTTCAAGTAGGTACTAAAGTAGTATGGATTCGCCAGTTTTTGGGTGAAATTAGCTTTCCTGTTTAGACCTAAACTATAATCTGTTGTGATAATAAAAGTTCCATATATGTTGCTGACAATCCTGTTTCCCACAGTAAGATGAATCATGTTGAGCTCCATGCTCACTTATTGAGACAATTGGTTGATGAGAATGTTGTCTCTCTTGAATATTGCAGAACATATGATTAGGTTGTTGATATACTAAACCTTTAGCTGAAGCTAGATTTATCAATATTTATATGATGCTTGGGATTTAGGAAGCTGTAATTATGGGGGGGTGTCATGATGATGTAATTTTTCCTCTTGAATCTCCAGAGACATGTGATGATGGGGGGGTGTTGGAACATCAAGAGTTGATGGTTCGCCACATTTCTCCTGGATTCAGTTGGTCGGGAGGGTGACCTACATCTAGGTACAACTGATTGGGTGATTGAACAGATCTCTGCATTAGTCAATTGAGTAGTTGACATGCCAGTCAGTTATACATTTGAACAACATTCGAAGATAGTCGGGTGGTGGATCGACCAACCTAGCAATCAACTACAAGTTGGATGCATGGAAGGTTCGGTCGAGCATCCTTGTTGAGATGACTCGACAATGTGGATTTGACAGAGTCAACTCTAACAACCAACGATTATATGTGGACAAGATCTTCTCGATTTCATGGAAGTTTGTTATATCCCGAGGCTATAAACAAAATACCCCTTGGGTCATTATCATCAAGCGATCAAAGTGATATAATATGGATATATCAAGGTCCAATATGCATTGCGATTGTTAGGACCACGCTATGCACCTTTTTGCCTATACCTTTTGACATTATTATACCTTTCATTACTAGTATTTAGACTCACATTATCACCTCACCTGATCATTCCAAGGTATACAACGTCCTTTCTCATGATTATATGCTTAA
>ML783144.1:1274883-1295163 GCA_009831015.1 Picea engelmannii | reverse complement strand
GGGGGGGGGGGGGGTTGAATCAACATCTAACACGATTTTTCACTTTATCCCAATTATTAACATTACAGATTAGTATGCAACAATTAACGAGAAATAGAACAACACATTCACCATCATAAGATAAACACAATACACAAGATGTAACATGGAAACCCTTAATAGGGAGAAAATCACAAAAGATATTTATTTTATAATTCAATTATTACAGTATCAAGCTCCAACCTGCGAGGGAAATCCATCCCTGTTGTAAGCACCAACTAACAAGACTACATGCACCAACCTGTCATAACAAGCACCTACTTGCTAATTGTAGACACCAATCTTCCAAGGACACCAATCCTTGATACAAGCACCAACTTGTAGAACTGCAGGCACCGACCTGCACTATAAGCACCCGCTTGCTAATTACATACACCAATATTCCAAGGACACCAATCCTTTCTACAAGCACTAACTTATAGAATTGCAGGCACCAACTTGCACTGAAAGCACCCACTTGCTAAAAGGGAAAGCACCAACCTTTGATGTAAACACCAACTTACAATGAGGACTTCAATCCTCTCCCAATCTCCACCGTGCCACCCTGAAGTAATTTTTTATCCAATGATCTCTTCATTTGAACACGGTATTCAACATCTTCGTATAATTCCAGAACTTCCTTACACCTCCCAACCACCCCGAGACATTCATATCTTCCTTTCTTCCATTTACTTGCATTCTCATATCTGTGAGCCTCAAAGCTTCTCCTACTCATACATACTCTTCACTCTCTTGGTTATGTAGACTTAGAACCATTTGAACTCCATCAACTCGTCTGAGTTCTTCCACTTCTTCACATACTTTCTCTTTCACACAAGAGATTTAGAATTGCATAGATTCTCATTTTAACACACACACACACACACACACAGACACTTACACAGACAATATTTTCTCAATTAGGGATTCATTATTTATAGAGATTTATACCTCCACAAATTTGTCCACATACACAAAATGTACTTGTGAGGTTGACTTCAAATCTCCATTAAAACTGGGCTACGCCATTTCTTCTCAGACTTGTGTAAGCCCCTTCTTTTCGTGCTTTATTTTTTCACGGGATTCTACACTCAACAACCATCAGATCATCTCTGTGATTAATCCTCAACCATCAATCTCATCTTCTTCATATTGGGATCACCAAGATGTCGAAACACTCAACACCATCATGACACTTAAAAATCGTCTGATCATATCTCCATTTGATCTTGTCCATCGATTGTTCACATCCCAACAAAAAACATAACATAGGCCTCATCACTCAACAACCATCCGATATATCCTTGAAACAATTGAGGTCGTCTATCTGCGATCACATTTATGAGGATCATAGGGATGAATTTCGGGCTACCGGGCCATTGACCCCCCCTCGATCATAGATCAATGATGGAGGTAGGTCCTTCGATGGATATGAAGTCTCAATTATTTATCGAAGCTCCTCTTCATAGGGGTGCATAGACTCTGATGTAGTGAATCACTTAGAACATATTACTCCGACCGCCCACGCTCCGACATAACTGATCGTCCTTAGAAAATTTAATCAATGGTCCCGATCCTATCAACACCTCAAGTTAACTAGAGGTTAACACCTATTGCTCGTGATATGGTTAGGTGGGACCATGAAGAATCTATGACTAAGATTGCATCTCATCTATATGTCTATCTATGGTTTATATTTCTCCTCAGAGCTCCTTCGTTAGAGTACCTCCTCTGTAGGTAACACATAATCTACTCCGACTAGAGCCTCTCTGACGAACGAAGGAGATCTGCTTGCTACCTAGATAAAAAACTCAGATCTGATACAATTTCATAATGATCTCCATGTCTAGTTGGGGCCCACTTACATTTCGCACAATCAAAATCAGACTCGCATCATCCTTTGGGATACTCTAGCTGCCATACTGGCATCCCGACGTCACCCTGACTGCCAAGTTATCACAACATGTCATCTTGAAATCACTCTTCCTCTATGCAATGTATCAACATAGATCCAATGACTGAGGTTGATCCTATGATGGATCTATGGTCCTCAGAACTTATCATCGTCGGACTCCATTCTCAAGTCTTCCTCCCAGACCTCTGACTTCCTTCCTTCCGACAAGCCCCTAACTGGCATTAATGGTCCATATTTTCTGTTCTCCGGTCCTCTTATAGATCAACAATTCCTATTGAATCAAAGCTTCTCCCATCGAAGTTCAATTAAAACCTCACAATCAAACACTCCAATGGCCTTTCCCTCTGATGAGCCTATCTTCAGCATCCACAGTCAAGAATTCGCTAATATCACTCTCTCATTGATCCAACGACCATATTTAATTCAAGCGTCTACTCTTTGAAGTTCCATTACATCCTTACACTTGGTCACTCCGATGAATCACACTCTCACTATATAAATACAATGATCCATGGGATCTCAACTGTCGATTTGGAATGGTTAAGGATCAAGATTAAATCCTATCTCCACCGCATTTTCTGTTCACGAGGCTTTAACCTTGCATCCTCCGATATGACGTGGAAATTTTATTTTCATGACACATGGGACAAATATACTAATGTGTGGAACTATATGAGGTATGACACATGGCCCCTTCCATAGTTGTTGGATGACATGGCACTGACGTCATGAATTCCTCCAACTCTTGTTTGTTCATCATGCTGACTTGACATTTTGACATGTGGCTCTATCATTGCTGCTTATGTGTTTTTGATGTGGAATATGTCATGGCATTGACTTGGCATTGTTGCGCCGACTACTGAGCACATTATATTCGATGATCCCATAGTCGTCATCATCACTCAAGGTTTGCGCTAACTTTATTTCCGTCGATAATCCCTTAGTGGTTTTTGAGTTCTAATAAGGCGAGCCCCGAAGATATAATCTTGGTCGTCAATTTGGAGAAGGTTAGTCTTGATTTGATCTACACCGTCTGTTCGATTGAACCTGTAGAACAAATTCTACATGCACCCAATTCGACTCTGGTTGATTCCGATATACTCACACAATAATGAATTGCCTCCATGACCTTGGTTTGGTTCAAATCGTATTCTGAACGCTTCTTGGCCTCCTCTTTGGCTGTAGCAATATGAATGCTTTCTCTGTCTGTGTATGGATTCATGTTGTTGGTTCTAGTTAGATCCTTGGATCTTTTAGTTGCAGGGTCATTTTTTATTTAAGGTAAACACACAGGGGCCTTGCAGAGGGTTATCATCAGATAAAGACATTCATAGTCTCCCCTTGTCTTTGACATTTCTTCAACATTGTTTCTGATAGCTTATCTCCTTTGGCATCAATGACAATACTATTTCCAACAATATCCTTTATCATTGATA
This sequence comes from Picea engelmannii, assembly GCA_009831015.1. Taxonomy (NCBI): domain Eukaryota; kingdom Viridiplantae; phylum Streptophyta; class Pinopsida; order Pinales; family Pinaceae; genus Picea; species Picea engelmannii. Next base: position 1,291,794 of record ML783144.1, on the reverse strand, counting down.
ACAATAAGTCTCCTCCTATCCGTGATATTAATGACATCCATGACTATCATAGTCATGTCTACTTTTGACATCAATGACAACATAATTTCCAACAGTTGAATCACCTCAAGTAGAACACTTGATTGCTTATGAAGAATTCATTAATGAAATTGAGTTGGGCTCACAACCATGGTATGAATCTATCGTATATTTTTTAATGAATGGTGTTTATCCACCAAACATGGATACTAAAGCCAAGTAAACACTTCACTTACAAGTAGTCCGGTATGTCTTACAATATCAAATCCTTTATAAGAGAAGTCTTGATGGAGTACTGTCACGTTGTCTTACCCCTGATCAAGCACTTGAAGGATATGTTGAGGTCATTTTTCAGCCAAAATCACTGCAGATTGTTTTTTACATGCATGCTACTATTGGCCTTCCCACCATGAAGATTCCCATTTATTGCTCCAAAAATGTGAATCTTTCCAATGCTTCACTGGGAAGTAGAAGTTAGCTACTTTTCCTCTTAAGCCCATTGATGTACAAGTACCTTTCACAAGATGGGGTATGGAATTTATTGGGCCAATCTCACCACCTTCTAGTGTAGGTCACATATTTATCTTGTTTGCGACTGACTACTTTACGAAGTGGGATGAAATAGTTTCCCTTAGGAACATTATGAAGAAACATTTTGTAGAATTCATTGAGATTAACATTTTATCCTGCTTTGGAACCCCTACTGAGATGTTGAATGATAATGGATAATATTTCATGTATGATGTCATGCTTCACCTTGGTGTCACATATGGCATCCATATTTTTCGGTCTTCCACCTATTACCCCCCAGGGTAATGGATTGGGTATATTAAACAATAAAAATCTGATTCATATCCTTAAGAGTATAGTCAAATACAACAAGTGTGATTGACACAAAACTAAACTTTTCTTTATGGGATGATCGAATAACACCCAAGACAACTACATGCCATAGTTCTTACACTCTAGTGTATGGAACCCATTATGTTTTTCTGTTTCACTTGCAAATTCTAGCCACGAGGTTGGCTATTGTTGAGGAAACATATGATTTCCATCCCTTACAACATTGTTCAGACACCCTGATTGAACTAGATGAGGTTAGAAAATATGTTTTCCAACACCTCCAAAAGAAGAAAGACAAGAAGCAAGACATTGTCAAATGTTTATTCAATAAAAGAGCCATGATTAAAAATTACAAAGTAGGAGATGATGTCCTACTATGGGACAAAGCACATGAGGCCCCATCCAAACAATGGAAGTTTGATTCATTATGCTTGGGTCCTTACACAATCTATGAGGTTTTATGGACTAATTATTGCAGATTAAAAACCTTGGATGGTGAACCACTCCGTTTCCTAGTGAATGTTCACCACCTTAAGTTCTTTCATGCTTGAAAAAAACCTTGTCCTTCTGTACATATGTCACCTCAATTTTATTTTATGCTTGTATATACTTCCTTTGTTTCAATTTTTGAACTATTGGCTTGTTTTATTTTAGTTTTGAGTGTATGCCCTTGTGGTTTTTTTCTTGATTTTGGCCTTTTTCATTTTAGTGTTGTAGGCTAACCACTTCTCCTTGATTTTGGTTTGTTTTATTTTAGTGAGAAAATTAGTTTCCTTGTCACCATATGACTGATTGAAAAGAGTGTCATCCTAGGAGTCCTTTTAGCATGAATTTCCCAAAATAAATCCATTGCTTGGTATCACTATAAATAAGATTAAGCTGAACTATTATTAAATTAAAGTTGGTGAGGAAAGTCTAAGAGATTTAGTATAAAGTTGCATGGTGAAGTTGAAATTTGATGGAATGATGGATAACATAGCTATATGATTGCGACTGCTCTTTGCCCAAAAAAAATGTGACATGACAGTTCCCAAGTGACATTATTTCACCTATGGGGTACAATCACTTGAGAGTTTTGAGATACTTCAACATCTTCTGCAAAATTTGTTCATATTTATTTATCCCCTTGACTGATTAGTTCACTTTTTAGTTCTATCTCCTTGAGGTTACTAATTGTAAATGATCCCCACTTGCTTGTTTCTATGTCGAGGATTGAAGGCATTCATGAAACTTTGTGTTGAGCCAATATTCACCTTAAGCCTCGATTTTCACAATTAATCCATAATTCGAGTGAGGGAGCCACGTCACTTGGGACACATTTATCAACAAAACTTGAGTCATTATTCCTTTTCTTATATCCTTTCTGAATATCAATACAAATTATTCTGTATACTTGTATTGCACCACTTTCATTCTTTTGTCTATCCCTAATGTGAAAAATGGTCCTCATACTATAGTCAAATTCCCCCCCTCACCCACTTTGGTTAATTCAAAGTTATGATTTTTACCAAGTATTCCTGCCTATCATGAGGGTGATCCCATTATTAGACATGCCTTAGAAGGAATTTCCCCTTCGACGCCAATAATGTTTATACAAATATCAGCTTTGGGCTCAACATGATGTTTCTCATTTTCACATCTTGAGCTAGCACAAGGGTTTCTCTTAGCATCCTACCAAGCTCCGATTCTAGTCAAATACAATGGTAGGAGTTATAATTAATATGGAACTTTCCCATTAAAGAGTATCATGGGGTTACATTTAAATATTCATTCAAACACATAGTGTTTTGTCAGGCATTAAAGAGTATTAGGCATAAGTTTTGAGTCACTTGGTCTTAGTTCAAATCAGTTACAAGCTTCAGATTTTAGTTTGGTTAGTACCTCAATTATCAATTAGAGGGTTAGTGGAGATAAATGGATTTCAAATTCACATTTTTACCTAGCCTACTATCACCTATTGGACATCTACATAATATTCATCAATATCATTATGTCCAACGACCTCTCAACACCACCCAAGAGGGCTCCATCCAGCCTTGTTTGTCTTATTTTGGAACCCTAATATTTTTACCCTAGGAGAGGCAATCCTAAGATTATTTTTGAGTTTTGAAACCATCACATATCTGAATTCCCTATGTCAAGGAAGATTAATTCATATTTCATGAACTGAGGACTCAATTTGAAATTTTTCAATGTTGTCCCCTTTCATTGGTCACTGGGTGGGTCCCAAATGAACATGCTGTTTGAAAAAAAACCATGTTTATTTTGTAGGAAATCTAATGGTTTCACCCTGTAGGGATTATACAAGATTTCCAATGAGCTATCATTTTCCTGATTCTGAGTTCGTATGACTAGTCTATGAAGGGCACAAATTCCACACGTCCTAAATGGCCAAAATTCATAGCTATGATTTACTTATCAGTTTTTGTTTTGAGATATGACTTAAAAGGAAAATCAAGCCTAAATGTGATGTAGGGAAGTGTGATATATTTCCAATAGTATATCATATGCTTGTTTTCGACCTTCCATTGTTGAGAATGATCCACCTTCTTTTCTTCCTTAAAATCTTTCTTGATAATGAGGTTGTCGATATGGTTTCACATTTGACAATTTTTCTTCATGCTACACACCCATTTCATCTATCTTATTTTCACAGACAATGACATCCTCTATCCTCTTTTCTTGGTCTTTTATTACTCTAGCCTTGGAGATAATACCATCATATTTGGCATGTACATCCTCTAGACGAAGTTCAACTTCTTCAAGTATCTTCCGATGACCTTCTTGAGTCTTTCATTCTTTCTCCTTTTGAAGCTGCAATGTCACCCCATTTGCTAAATTTTGACGTCCTTCTTCAATTCTAGATTTCATTTCTAATTTTACCTCATTAGTATTTAGAGATTCCTCAACCTTCTTGCAAATTTCCAATTCAATTCTTTTGGTAGATTTTTCATCTAATATCCTTTTTTTTTCTTGATTTTGTCAATGCTTATTTCCTTCTTTCAATCTCTTAACCTCATCCAATATTTTTTTATTATGGTTTTGTAATATACATATTTCTTCATCATTCTTTTTCAATTCTTCCCTTGCCTCATCCTTTTCCCACTTCCCTTTACCACTCATTCCTTGTTTTAATTTTTGAACTTCTTTAACAAGTTATTCATTAAGGTCACATATCTTAGATATATCATCACCCTTCTTCTTGATGTATTCTTTTTCTTCTTTTAACTCCTCTTGAAATTTATAAATCTCCTCCCTGTTTGTATCCTTGATCCATTTATTTAAGAAGAGTTTTTCAAAATTTTCCCATGTGGCGGAGAATCTAGTACCTTCATCAAGGCTATCCCACCACTTACAAGATTCACCATCAAACTTAAGTCTTGCCCAAAAATGTGTCTTACAATATTCTTTTACCATCCTTAACCATTCCACGAGATTGATTTCATCTTTATCTTCATCTCCTGTAAATCTAGGTATTGCCATTGATTCTTAAGTTAGGTCTAACCACAATACTCAACTTAAAACATAAATATATTGAAAATAATATCCAAAATGGTCATCATTATGTTTTCAACATATTATCCTATGTTTCCTCTTTCCAATGGATTTTGAATCAACTCAATCAAACATCCAAATAAAAAATTATGATAGTTTTAAGTGAACATACCTTTAAAACCCTGATTTGGAGTCTGTCCTTCTAGCTGACATTCCTTCTAATATATTTCTAAAATTTTAGCCCCTATTATTCTGAAATTTTGGCATATATTACTTTGATATGTCTTCTCTGCAATTCCACAGGTCTAACCAAAATTTGATGTTCCAAGTGAAAGTCCCAAACCTTGTTGATTTTTGGCCTTTTTTGGAGAGTGAACTTATACAGATTGCCATATGTCAAATATTTGATACATGATTCTAAAAATTATACCAGATATAATATGGAATGTCCTCTTTCAAATACAACTAGTGTCAATGAATTTGTATCCTCTCTGAAGAAGATATGACTGTTTTACTTGGAACACCTGTTTGAGACTAGTTATAGAACTAGTCAAAAATCCTATCTTCCACAGGGTATATCTCCCAAAGTATAACAACACATAAGTTGAAGTTTGTAACAAAGATACCTTGATATTTATTCTAAATAAACTCCAGTTTTTTCTGTCTGAATCATCCCATAAACCAAGTTACAACAAAAATACCAAGATGACTCATTTAAAAATGAATTCAGGATGAGTCAAAAACCCTATCTTCCATAAGCAGTATCTTTGAAATTATATTGAACCAAAAGTTGAAATTTGTACCAAAAATAAATTAATATGTATTCTAAATGAAATACAAGTTTTAGTGTCTGAATCGTTCCATAATTTTTTTTATAGAGAAAATTCTAAGATGACTTGCTTGGAGAAGAAAAACCCTAGGATTGATTCTTTGATACCAAATGTTACGTACCAAATGCTTAAAATATCATAAAAGAACAAAAGTACACACTATGTACAACAATGCGAGCATGTAGCACAAATCCAATATAAATAAGAGAGATGAGTTATACAAAATATACTTAAATAATAGGAGAACCTCCACACAACCAAATACATTCATACATCACAATTCACATGTCCTTAATAATGAATACACGATTTTTGTATATACCTATTCACACCTACAGATGAGGCCCCTTTACTATTAACAACCCTATTACATTTATATTTACACATTACATGTACATTTAGTCCCATATATTCCCCCCCTTGGGGTCATATCATATACATTTAACCGTATATATGCCCCCCTTGGGTCATAACAGGCAACAAACAAAAACATCGGACAACCATGTAAACGTATTACCCCACACTCTTAATTTCATTTTTTTATTTTATTTACGTAGTTCTCTAAATATTTCACACACTTCATTGTCATTATAACATTCATTTTGAAGATAAAATCTTTGTTTGAAAACATTCCTTTGTTCATAAATATCAATATTCTTCCCTTTGTAATTATCTTTTATTTAGTTTTCATTAGATAATTTCCATCCCACTAACCAAAGGACTAGTTGAAGTCTCCTTTAAACATGACAACTAAGTGGCCCACAAAGACATTCAACTCCATTCCTATGGGATTATTATAATAGTTAATTTCATTTATTCTTTCTTGAATTTCTTAAGTGCCACGACACACACGTTAAAGGTTAAAGGCACATAACCTTGTGACTGGGGGATGGTTGGGTTTCCCTGCCATCATGCCTATTGTGGTTAACATCAAGTTCACTAGAAAGGGTGAAATGATACTAATATTTTATGTACATTTCTATTTATTTCTCACTTTTAGGTTGTTACCCCTAAATGGGTCCGGTCACAAAAACCAAAGAAAAACCAATAAAATGACAAAAGTACAAAACATCTGAAAACAAAAGGCAGGAGTCTGCCCCATGAAAGAAAAATACATATCTATTTACATTATATAAAAGTTGTGATCCTGATTGGGAGGACCTTCATAACTGTACGGTAGCCTTGCATGTGATTAATTAGTTTAAAATTTAAAATTAACGCAAGCTTAAAGTCTCAAACTTTTCGCGAGTCCATCGAACATCCCGATAAACTTTATATTTCAGCTAGTTATATCACTTTCCATAATTGTAGTATCTTACTGAAGCGATGGAATTATATTTTTATATACCAAATTTCACCCTTTAAATTTTTGTGGCCACTTTCTTAGCAATTCCAAACATTTCCAAGCATTTATGTGCTTGTTTTCATGTATTACAAGGCATAAACAACTTGTTTTTCAAAAATTCCAGCCGTATTAAATGGCATGGATGTAGATTTCCTAAGCCATTTTGACTCTCATATTTTAGTAATTTTGCATAATCCATTCAATGGATAATTGTTTTGGACTTTGGTTTACCTCAGGAACCAATTTATAACATTTGCCTAGGGCCATAAGGGAGAAAACAAATTGTTGTTCGTTTTTATTGGTTTTCTAGTCCGAAAATCAACAAGCTCATTTTCACACCCCCTATCCTCAAAAATCACCCCCAGGTATTATCGACGACTTAGGGAGTTGAGGGAGGACAATAACCTAGTTAGGTGGTCCTAAGAGTGATTTTACGCATGTCCCTCACCTCTCCTTCTTCCCCTTTTAATTTCCTTAGCCACATGACCATCTGAGGTGCAGGTAGTCTTTTCCTTGTGCTGAGTTACCAAAGAGGTTGTAACCAGAATGACCGTCGAATAGATGGGATCCGTCTCAACAAACATATTTTTATTATAACATGGAGTAATTATAAATCTTAACAACAATTCTATAATCTAAATGTTATATAGTTGCTAGTCAAGAACTTACAATTCTTACTCATTTAGGAAAACATAAATGTCTCATGATACAATGATGCTTTACTTATCCTAATGTTTTCTTTAATCATTTTTTCCAATTTTGTTGTTGGTTCAATTTTTCAAAATCTTAGCATTTAGAATTTTATGTCAATACGAAAGTATCAATGATTGTACCTTCACTAATATAGTATTTGTACAACCACTGAAAATAGGATCCATAACAATTGAAAATGTTATTTCAGAAATCACAGTTTTGTAGCCACTAAAAACAGAGATTCGTAGTATGTCGAAAGCACTTTGGAAAACATGGTATATTATAACAAACACTATAAAAACCATAAAAAATAATACAAAAAACATTATTTATAGCAGTGAGTACTTCAACAAACAATTGACATGTATTATCTCATTCATTAAGATAATTCCAACCACTCATAAATTATTAATTAAACAAGGAAATAATTTAAGTACATTTATTCAATGAACACAAGTTTTAGACTAGGGAGTACTTCTAAATATTAACAAAAGTTCCATAATCTAAATGGTATATAGTTCCTACTCTAGAGCTTAAAATTGTTATTAATTTAATAAAACATAAATGTCTCGTGGTGTTTTATTTATCCTAATTGTTTATTTAATTAAGTTTATAATTTTTTTTGTTGGTTCAATTTTCCAAAATCTTTGCATTTAGGAGATTATGTAAATATGAAATATTAACGATTGTACCTTTATTGGTATAGTGTTTCACAACAACTGAAAATAAGATTCAAAACCATTAAAAATAAGATTCACAGACAGTAAAAAATTTGTTTCGGAAAATAGGGTTTTGTAGCCACTGAAAACAAACATCTGTATCATGCTGGAAACACTTCGAAAATATGGTATATTATAAAAAACAATATAACTAACACTATACAAAAAAATATAACAAACATAATTAACAAAATATTCAAAGCAGGGAGTTCTTCAACAAACAATTGTCAAGTATTACTTCATTCATTAAGGGAATTTTAACCACTTAAAACATTTTAAGTAAACAAGGAAAAACTTTAAGTACATTTATTCAATGAACACACATTTTAGACTAGGGAGTACTTCTAAATCTTAACAAAATTTTCATAATACAAATGCTATACAATTTCTAGTCAATAACTTACAATTCTTACTGTTGGGTTGAGAAAAAGGTATAAATATTCTCCTTGTTACTTTGGTTTGTGATATACTCTTTGTTGAATTTTTTATTAATTTGAAGTAATTAGGGAAGAAAATGGTTAAAAAGATCTTAGGAAATAATATTAAATGATATTAGATATTTTCTAATCTTTGGTTTGAATTATTTTGATTTTATGCATAAATGGACAATTGACGTTAACTGAAGATAATTAGAAGATCATAAAGATGCACATACCATTGAATATCGAAGAAACCAGGCACAAAACAGTTCAAAGAAAAAATGAATTTTTGTCTTGCAATCTTCATAAATAGTAAAAACAATTCTAAGGATCTCTCAATCCCCAGGATAGCTTAATTTACTTAAATCTCATTGTAATTTGTAATATATAAAAAATAGTGAACAATAGAGAGATAACCAGAATTTAGATCTCTTAATTGTTGACACTCTGTACAATAATCCCATTGTAAATGACTTATCAATTATGGAATTAATGGAAGCTTCAAGTGTTTTGATCATTTCTGCATATTGATATTTTTGTAGTAGTATCTTCTGAAGACCGTGGGCCTAGTCAGCAGGAGCTACTCTCTCATCTGTAATCTTATCAATTCTGTTATAATTATGCAATCTGATATTCCCTTCAAACAGTTAAGATAGATTGGTTAATATGTTGATTCTTTTATGAATTGCTTGTGTTGTTCCATTTATAGAAGAGTAGATGTTCCATTTGAAGATTATCGATTGTTGTTCCATGTCCATTTGTTGTTAATTTATCGCTTGTGAATTCCTTTCATTTAAATTCACATTTGTTGTTCCTTTTATTAAATTCACATTTGATGTTCCTTTCATTTAATTCACAATCGCTGTTCCTTCTTATTCATTAGATCAATGTTCCTTTCCAACAAATTAATTAATTATTGAGATATTGACTCATTAAGTGTTTTCGTAGACTAAATTGTTGTTTCTTAGATAGATGAATGAATTCAATAATTGATTGATGTTTTTATTCATGGTGTGTTATTGCTCAGAATATATTTCTGTTGATTGAGTTATTAGTTTCAGAGTTTGTAGTTAATGTGTGAAGAACTTGATTATTGCAGTAATTTAGATAGACTCAGATTTGTTGTAGCTGAACTATTTACACGATTTAAACCTCTATGACTATCTGCATAGAATTTGCTGACAATCTTGAAAGAAAAGACGAATCCTCGATTAATAAATTAATGTCAAACTAAGGTTGTTTTTAGGACATATTTAGAGCCCAACACTTACTCATTTAGGAAAACATAAATGTCTCATGATACAATGGTGGTTTACTTATAATCAAGTTTTCCAATTTTCTTTTTGGTTCAATTTTCCAAAACCTTTGTATTTAGAAGATAATGTCAATATGAAAATATCAATTATTGTACCTTCATTGATACAATGTTTTTCAACCACAGAAAATAGGATTTGAAACCTTTAAAAATGCTATTTCAGAAAACAATGTTCTGTAGCCACTGAAACAGAGATGTGTAACATGTTGAAAACACTCAGGAAAGCATGGTATACCACCAATAACATTTTAAGTAAACAAGTAAATAATTTAAGTACATTTATTCAATGAGCAAACATTTTAGACTATGGAATACTTCTAAATCTTAACAAAAGTTTCATAATCTAAATGTTATACAATTCCTAGTTAAGAACTTACAATTCTGACTCATTTAGGAAAACATAAATGTCTCATGATATAATGGTGCTTTACTTATCCTAATTGTTTATTTAATCAAGGTTTTTCAATTTTCTTGTTGGTTTAATTTTCCAAAATATTTTCATTTAGAAGCTTATGTCAATGTGAAAATATTAATGGTTGTACCTTCATTGATACAATGTTTCAAGACCATTGAAAACATGATCTATAACCATTGAAAATGCAAATTTGGAAAGCAAGGTTTTGTAGCCAATGGAAATATGGATCCATAGCATACTAAAAACACTTCGGAAAATATGGGATATTGTAACAAATAATATAACAAATACTATAAAAAGAAAACAAATGATATTAATAGACAAACAAATAATTTACACGTATTATCTCATTCATTAAGGGAATTCCAACCACTTGTAACATTTTAAGTAAACAAAGAAATAGTCCCATGGGATAGCTCAGTTGGCAAGACGTGCGCACACTCTTCTAGTTTGGGGAGAGGTCACGAGTTCAAGCCTAGCTATGAGTCCTTGGGGCTACTGCTTTCCACTCCCATATCATCCACTATGTGGGGAAGTATCGGGGTGGGTTCCCAGCGGGTTAACTTCCATCTGGAAAAAAAAGAAGTAAACAAAGAAATAATTTAAGTACATTTATTCAACAAACACACATTTTAGACTAGGGATTACTTCTAAATATTAACAAAAGTTTCATAATCTAAATGTTATATAGTTCCTTGTCAAGAAATTACAATTCTTATTCATTTTAGGAAAAAATAAATGTCTCATGATGGTGGAATTGTAGAAAAGGTATAATAGCAACGGGAATACTTAAAAAACTATTTCGTTTACCAATGTTAATCTATATATAACTTTCGACCAACAACATGGGCCTTTATAACCTTATCTCCATCCTTTTGAAGATCATGTGCATGATAACATTTTATGTATATAATAGCATATGTAACCTTATTTCCATCCATTTCCTTTTTCTTGATAATATTTTATCTATATATTACTAGAATTAATCTTTTCCACATGAGAAACAAAATGGTTCCATAACTAGTGAAATTTCAATTCACTGCCCATTATAGAACCCACAAAAAACAATATCACTCATAATTTGAAAGTTGACTACCAATGTTGATTTTGTTGACCACATTATATATATATATATATATATATATATATATATATATATATATATATATATATATATATATATATATATTCAAAACAGGGAGTACTTATACAAACAATTAGAATGTATTATCTCATTCATCAAGGGAATTCCAACCACCTATAACATTTTAAGTATACACGCATATAATTTAAGTACATTTATTCAATGAGCAAACATTTTAGACTATGGAGTACATTTAAATCTTAACAAAAGTTTCATAATCTAAATGTTATACAATTCCTAGTTAAGAATTTACAATTCCGACTCATTTAGGAAAAGAGAATTGTCTCATGATATAATGGTGCTTTACTTATCCTAATTGTTTATTTAATCAACTTTTTTCAATTTTCTTGTTGGTTTAATTTTCCAAATTGTTTGCATTTAGAAGCTTATGTCATGTGAAAATATTAATTATTGTACCTTCATTGACAATGTTTCGCAACCATTAAAAACATGATCCATAACCATTGAAAATACAAATTTGGAAAGCAAGGTTTTGTAGCCACTAGAAATAGGGATCAATAACATACTAAAAACACTTTGGAAAATATGAGATATTATAACAAATAATATAAAAAGATAACAAATGATATTAATATACAAACACACAATTGACATGTATTACCACATTCATTAAGGGAATTCCAACCACTTGTAACATTTTAAGTAAACAAAGAAATAATTTCAGTTCATTTATTCAATAAGCACACATTAGACTAGGGAGTACTTCTAAATATTAACAAAAGTTTCATAATCTAAATGTTATACAGTTCCTTGTCAAGAACTTACAATTCTCACTCATTTTAGGAAAACATAAATGTCTCATGATGGTGGAATTGTAGAAAAAGGTATAATAACAATGGGAGTACTTAAAAAACTATTTCATTTTCCAATATTAATCTTTATATAAATTTCGACCAACAACATGATCCTCTGTAACCTTATTTCCATCCTTTTGAAGATCATGTGCATGGTAAAATTTAATGTATATAATGGCATATGTAACCTTATTTCCATCTATTGACTTTTCCATGATAATATTTAATCTATATATTACTAGAATGAATCTTTGCCACATGAGAAACAAAATGGTTCTATAACTAGTGAAATTTCAATTCATTACCCATAAACAAAAACATTATAGAACCCACAAAAAAAAATATCACTCATAATTTGAAAGTTGACAACCAATGTTGAGCTTGTTGACCACATTACATTGTACCACTTTGTACTAGTTTTGACTCATCTCATAATCCATGGTTGCATCAAAATTCACTTGAAATGACAGTCATAAATATTGATTATCATCTGATTTGATATGCATATGACAAAAATTAAGAAAATATAAGAATTCAATGAAATAATAATTATAATCTATTTGAGGGTTGTGCTCATTAATTGGCTCATGATGTGCTAGTTCCATTAATACATTGATATTTTCTTGGCTTTGAGAATGATTTATTTTCTATAGACGAGGCCAACCACTAGAAGGTGGAATCTCACATGGTCCCTTCCCACCTCACATCACTCTCATTTCTCCATCCCTAATTTAATTATAAAACAATGCATGTACACATTATAGTGGAAAAGAGACAAAATTAAAATAAGAACATCATATATACAAATCAAAAGTAACATAAAATATCGTCAAATGTACTAATTAGATGTTGATGAATTTCAATCATACATCATTTTTTTTTTCCGAGAAAAGAAAAAAAACTTATATTTCATAGGGAGAAATATACATACTATTGTCTAGCTAGGATGCTAGACTGTATTCACAAATCTCTTCAGCATGCATAGAATACAAAAATCTATACTAAGATTCAAACCTTCAGGTCAACTATCAACCATTACACCTTATGTCCTCTAAAACTTTGCAGTTCAAAAAAGTGGGGAAGAAATTATAGTCTGATATTAAATTCAACTATAAATTTATTCACGACATATTCCTGTGTTACAAAAGCACCACTGTCCGGCTCTAGTGCCTCCTTTGAAATCCCATCAACAACCTCATTGATTTCTCTGTAAATGTGTGTGCATTTGAAACATTCAAGACCTGCAATGAATTCCTTGATCTATATTAGGAGTGGAAAAAGTCTGTGCACTGTGCATGCAACCTTACGATTTATCCAATCGATGACGACTCTTGAGTCAGCGAAAACCTGGAGTTTCCTAATGTGGATACAATCATATTGGAAAAGAAGAGCCATCAATGCCACCAACTCAACTTTATTATTGGTGCCAAATCTAGGGGATTGACGAATGAGATGAAAATGATATTTAGATATGTGCAGCTTGGATCTAGCCCCACAACGAGGAGGATGACCTTGGCATGCACAAAAAAAAAAACCCCATGCCACTCCCTCCTTGATATCTGGATTGGTAAGAAGGCATGGAATTTTTGTCTTATACACTTGATTATGTTATGTTGTCAGCTTGCAAGTCAAACTAGCAACGACCTCTACTAGGATGTTAAGATTCTGAAAAATAATACTATTCCCGGACCACTAGATGGAATATAAGAAGAATACAGGTGCAAACATGTGGTGAGAGAAATGCCGATTACCATTTCATTTGCGAAAATAGTCAATGAGAACCCCATTAGGGTTAATATTATGAATATTTATCTCTTTTTCAATCAAGTTCCATGTAGTGATATATGTCGAACATTTGAAAAAAATATGTTGGATTAATTCTTCAACTTCTTTGCAAAGTTGACATCTGTTTGGGCCAATCCAGCCCCTCTTGATCCCATTGTCCCATGTCAGGAGTTTGTTTTCCAATGCTAGCCATACAATAAGCTTGCATTTTAAAGGAACACATGATTTCCAAATAAAGCGCCACCACCAATTTACCTCTTCTTCCATTTCAACATTGGCTAAAAAATGATATCTAGATCTTACGGTATATAAGCCATTTTTATCATCAACATTCCAAAAAAGAGAGTCCTCCTCATCGGCTCTGATTGTGATGAAATTAGACTTCAAATTATCCACGTCGGATTTCCATAGCACCACTTCATCACCTTTGAGTTCAAGCATTTCAACATATTTCCATTTAGTTCGACCTTCTCTGTCAACATCTGCTAAACATGCATCCCATAGCGAGAAAACCCCGATGTCATGTAACTTAGATAACATTGCAATAGGAAAAATATGATAATTTCTTGACCCAACCCATGGGTCTTCACCAAGTCACACTTTTTTTCCACTGCCTATGTACCAGGACATGTAATTTCCAATAAGAGGAAAAACCTACACCATGGTTCGCCAAACAATGGAACATTGATGTGTGTTTTTCTTAGATTCCAGATCTAGTCTATTTTGGAAATTCCCTGTAGATATTTATCCTCGAGCATACTTCCCCAGAAAGAGTGGTTTGGAGGAAACACTAGAAAGTTTTGGTTGCAAGAGCCTTCCCAAATATCGACAGATTTTTAATGTCCCATCCACCCATATCTTTCGACATCTCTATCTTTGTTCAACAGACCAAAGTAATGCTCCTTTTTTCATCCTTTCCCACCCACAGGAAGTGAAAACAAAGTTTTCTATTTTTGTGCATGATTCTTATCATAATTTTAACAATCGAATCCCATTAGAAAAGAATACTGCATGGTATTGAATTTATCAAGACCAATCTCTCCCCCCCAGAAGAGCCATCGGTGGGCCTAAAAAGAGATCATTTTTTGTATTTTTTCATATAACCACAAACAATCTTGATAGTGGTAATCATTGGGTTTAAACAAGAACCCCAATTACTTTAGACCCTCGCCAAGATTTCCTTGTGTGAAAGAAAAATAATCTGGCAATCCCAATGTATTCTCCTCTGACATGCCTGATGTTAGAATAACAGAGTTTTGGTGGTTGATCCTCATTCCTGTAGCTTGACAATACAAATCTAGAATATTTTTGAGAGCTGTATAGTCCCCTTGACAACCTGCACCAAATAAAATTATATCATCCACAAATAGAATATGTGTCAATAATACCTCCTCAGAAATTTTGATTCCTTTCAGTAATCCTTCATTTTGAGCTTTATTGATCAAATGGATTAGACCATATGCTATAATGAGGAAGAGGAGAGGAGAGAGTAGATTTTCGACACAAGACAAGATCCAATTAATGATTCCCAAGTTCATGCCCATATGGATTAGATTGAGTCGAATAAAGGTCCAATTTACACTATCATAGGATTTGGAGAGATCCGGTTTCATTATAAAGGTCGGTGATTTATTTTCTTTCATAGTGTGCAAGACTTCCTGGGTAATGGAGACAACGTCATGAATTTGTCGATTGAAAAGAAAAATGAATTGTTCATCAATGATGAGATCACTGAGAATGGGCTTCAGATGATTAACAATAACCTTGGGTATCGACTTATAAATGAGGTTGCAACAGGAGATCAGGTGAAAATCATCAAAGGAAGAGGGAGAAGTGGACTTGAGTATGAGCGATAGATGAGTGAGTTTGAAATGGATAAGAACTCTTCCCTTTGACTTAGATTCGTTGACCACCTTAAATAGGTCGTCTTTGAGTAAGTAAAAAAACCTGATGTAAAATTCCATAGTTAAACCATCCAGGCCCGAGATTTTACATTTTTGGAAAGAGGATAGAGAAGATAATATTTCCAATTCCCCCACCTCTTATTGGAGGGATAGATTCATTTCATTTGTGATGGATGATGAGAAAAGGGAAACCACATCCAAAATATATACAATAGGGCATCCTGCCTGTTCTTTAAGAAGGTCGGTGAAAAAGGAAACACCTGCAACAACAATATTATCCTTACCAGTAGTCGATTGTCCCCTCAAATCCTTTATCTCCCAAATGGGGTTTGTCGCCCTTATGAAACTAACAGACTTGTGGAATTTTTTTGTATTGCTATCCCCTTCCTTTATCTAGAAATCCCTACTTTTTTATATCCATTTTGCTTCTTCCAACCTTAATAAGTAATTTTTCTTCATCGAAATCTCCTTACACTCCTAGATTTCGAAATTGGAGAGATGATCTGCTACTTTATCGATGATAAGCTCCTTTAGCCTTTGTTCCACGACACCTAAAGTGACCTTTTGTTTTTTACTAAAACCTCTAGCCCAAATTTTGGTGACCCTTTTAATGTTGTGGAGATTCCTAGCGAATTGATGCATAAAGGAATCCCCATATGCATCAGACAGAGGAGTCCATGAATCATGCACTAGCTTACAATATTCTTCATTTTTTAACCAATCACTATTAAACTTAAAGGGGAAGCCCCTCCGAGAGCCTGACTTATAAGACTAAAAAATGAATGGAAGATGATTTGATAAACCACCATAAGAGACAAACGATTTTAAGACCCATTTATTATCCAAACAGGTTTCAGAAATTAGGAATCAATCTAGCCGTTTTGCTACTAAACTTGTGCTCCTCCTATTGTTTCTCCATGTGTGGGAGAGTTTTGATGGAGCCAGATCAATGAGACCATGATATTCCATCCAATTGGAGAAAAAACCTTCTAGAGGATTTGGACGAGACTGAATCCCCCAAACCTCCTTGTTAAGAACCAAATATCAATATAGCATAGAAAAACCTCAAAATAAGTACTCAACGCCTTGAAAAAGAGAGAAATTCAGATAATAAGCCTCTTCGAGGGGGAAACCTCCTTATGCCCACATAAATGTACAATTACAAGATGAT
>ML783144.1:1243842-1271057 GCA_009831015.1 Picea engelmannii | reverse complement strand
TCCATGTGATTGGGTCCTTGCCATCAAACTTCCTCATATCGATCTTATGAACGTGGTTGGTCTTCAACCCAAAGTTGGAGTTTCTCCATTCTTGATTCACCTTCCTTGTGTCCTCATCATGAATTTCATGGGATACATTTTCATTTTCAGGTGTCCTCTCTATTAGGAAGTTTTTCAATCCTTCCATGATCTCTCCTTTTAAACCATCCATCTTAGTATTTATTGCCTCAAAATTAGCTTCCGTTGAATCCATCATCTCTTGTAGTTCATATTTTGTTACTATCTTCTTTTGTAAATCATTTATGTTCCTATGCATTTATTCACCTTCATCAAGAGTCCATGTAGGATTGTCTGGAGGCTTATTTGGTGTAGAAGTTCCCTTTTTGGGTGGCATGTTGGAAAGGTATCACTTTTGAACCTTGATTTTGAGGTGGTTCTGCTAGACAATCTTTCTTCTGCTGTATCTCCAAATTTTCGGCCCTTCTGGGTATGAAACTTTCTTTTTTGTAGTTCTCTGATATTTCTTCTCTACAATTCCACAGGTCTGATCAAAATTGGATGTGCCAAATGGAATTTACGGTAACTTCCCCACAACTTGCTGATTTTTGTCCTTTCCATAATATCTCACTTGTATGGCATGCCCCACACAAAATGATTGATACAAAATTCTGAAACTCGTACCAGAAATACTATAGACTATCCACTATCCAATGCAACTAGTCTCACTCAATTTGGATACTCTAGGAAGAAGTTATGAGTGTTTTACCTGTAACACCTTCATGAGACTAGTCAATAGGACTAGTCAGATACCCTATCTTCCACAGGGTGTATTTGAAAATGTAAGATTACCCAGAAGCTGAACTTTTTACCAAAGATACTTTACTAATATATTTAAATTTTATATGGAGTTCAAAATCTGAAACTTTATAGAAATTTTTTTATAGAGAAAATTCTGCAATGACTTAGTTTAGGATGATTCCAGTACCCTATCTTGCACAGGCTGTATCTCCAAAATTTTAAGGCCCCAAGAGATGAAATTGTAACCCAATGTACCTTGCTCCGTATAAGAAATATCCTCCAAGCCTTTCCTTATGAAACGTTGTAGAAAAAAAATTATAGCTAAAATGCCAAGGTGTCTCAGATGTAGCAGTGAAACCCCAAGACCTTGAGCTCTGATACCATATGGTAAGAATCAAATATCAATGTAGCATAGAAAAACCTCATAATAAGTACTCAACGCCTTGAAAAAGAGAGAAATTCAGATAATAAGCCTCTTCAAGGGGGCAACCTCCTTATTCCTACATAAATGTACAATTACAATATGATTCCAAATGAAAATGTCTCCTTGGTATATATAGGAGACTAGGAGGTATAATTACAACTAATGGAATAAAGCCGACATAAATAAAATAACATTACTAATGTAATATGCCCCAATTAAGGGGTAATGAGCCACTATTTAGTGTTTAACACTCCTTGAAGGACAAAGTGAAATTCAAATTTCCTCCCAAAATCACATTCCCATCACGAAGGGGAACATCTTTTATTAGGTTGTCCCAGAAGGTACATTTTTTGACGTAAGGACCATACACATTACATAAAATTAACTCGGAATCCAATAACAATTCCTTAACTTTAAAAAAAAATGCATGAATTAAAAAACCGAACCTATACCACCTTCAAATGTGGACTGCATGCTATCAAAAGGCCCTGAGAGAGGCCATCATAGTCAATAGTATAGAGACCCCAATATTTGATCCATGACCCGACAATTTCGGCTGCCCTAGGCCCAGTACACATTGTTTCCTGTAAAAAAATGACATCCGACTTGATGAATTCCTCAAACCGCTTAAGGGATAAAGTTTTTGGGATGCCCCCTAATCCACTGAAGTTTAAAGAGAGAAGGATCATTTAGAACCATTGCCTGGGACATTCCCTTCTTTAAGGGCTTGTAAGATCACGGATTGTCTTCCTCTATGAATCTCATTGATCACTTAGTGTTTTGTAATAGCAATTTTAGATTTGCGACCAACCCTAGATACCCCTCCTCCCCCATCCAAGGCCAATCCCCCTTCATGCTCAATTAAGGAGACTGAACGAGACTTAAAACACAACATATAGTAATATTTAATGACTGATCCAAGGTTAGTGCTAGGAACAAAATGATGACGTTCTATGGGGATAGAGGGTGAAGGAGGGGGAGAATAAGGAGAGAGCGCATATGAAGGCATATTGTCAATGTCCCCTTGAGTAGGGGCTTTAATATAGTTCAAAAAAGAATCGACATTGTCGAGTGTCGATGAGGGAGGACAAAGGGAGATGTGACCTTCACCGTGGGTATGTGTGGAATCCACATCATTAACCTTCAAATCACAAGAGGGAAGGGACATTGATTTACCCACAATATTAGGAGCCTCTGAGAAGTCCCCCTTGATGTTCAAGGTGGCATTGACATCCTCTGCATGAGGATAAAGGATGGACTTGTCTTCATCAACTTTGTCACTATGTGCACAGGGTGTCCTCGCCACCTTTTTTACTAAAGATAATCATTGTTTCTCTTCTAAAGATAATCATTGTTCCAAGAAGTAATTTATACTATCATGATCTATTTTTACCTTGAAGTGTCTTCATATTAGATAAGGGTGCCATTTCTTAACTACATGGAGTATGACCAACAATGCTTTTCATGTCAACCTCTAAAGTATCCAGTTCAGGAAGAAAGAATGATTGATGATGCATATCTTCCCATGATCTATCATCCATATTCATGGCTTCGAGGATAGCTTTATTCGAAGACAATTCAAAATCCAATAAATCATTTGAATTATCAGGGTTGATGGACTATATGGGTGAAGTGAACTGATCATATTCCATATAATGATGAAGGTTCTCATTAGCATTAACTATTTATGTCTAGATCACTTGATAAACAATCTTTGTTGTGGAAATTGCATGGAAATTACCGTATATCAATATTCCTCTTATGAAATAGAAGGATCTGGTACTATCCATGGGTATTTAAAATATGAAATTTTAAAAGAACTTTCTATATCAATGGAATCTGTAGCAATTGATGAGATCACATACATAGGAGAGGAGTCAATATATGATATGGTTAGAGGGAGGTTAAATGTTCCCATCAAGGAAGGGTGCATCCCAACACCCACATTCTCACAAATCCTCATGGAATTATTTACCATCGTGACACCAGGTCTCAATGAAGTAGCTATATCAGGTCTACAACATGACTACTAGTCTATCATGACGATCTTTACTTGGTGAGGGAAACAAATAACATGGAAAATTGAACAAATCATATCTTTCATAGTGAAATTCCAACTATGACCTAAGAGGTGGTTGTAATCCAAAGGAGAATCAATGACCTCTACCTCTACAGACATGGTCTCACCCCCTAGTTGAACATGGGATGATGGGATGATCTAATGAGGTCTAAATGAGTGACTGCCAAAAGATTTCAACATAGTCAGTGAAGGGACTATCTCAGGGGAGCCAAGGGATCGTCGACATGACAAGGACATCACACACATGAAAGCTCCTTTTTCAACCATTTTACTAAGGATATTTTTTCCACATGATGAAACTTGAATTTGGAAAGAGACATGGTGGGGGAGTCATGACTTCAAATTATTTGGGTCAAAATTTATAAGTTGAGAATCCGTGGAATCAAAAGCACTAATAGCTAATAAAAATGCTTTTCTCTATGTAGGGTAGCTCTAGAGAACCTCCAAGGTAGACATAGCGCATAGATCCTGGGCCAAATATTCCACAATACTAATAGTCTAAGTGACCCAAGCATTCTAGTTATGCGTTTACCTTGTTAACACACCTTTCAAAAGGCATGTCATCACATCAACTGACAATTTCTCTATGTGGAGAGGATTTGGTAATTCAAACATAGATACTTCTTTACCTTTAGATCTAGCCTTAGGGACATCATAATTATGAGCCCAAGTCTAGACATTATGTCTTTTTCACACATATATATGTTTTACAAGTTTCCCCTTTGTTAAGGGGAACCCTAGTTTCCCCCTTGCAGAGGTAAATATTTATTCGAAACTCCAACAACCATTTAATGGGCTTGTGGAGGAAAAGGGTTTGTTAAAACAAAGGGTTGTTGGTGAGCATCCCATTGTGCTAGATATCGTTGGGATTCCTCTATATTGGGGAAATGGTGAGTCATATGGTTGTAGGTACAAATTTTGCATCAAAACATCACTTTCTTCTTCTCCTTCTTACCCTCGCCAACATTGTTATTGTTAGCATTATTTTTGTTGGCCCCTTTCTTGTTTTTTCCTTTCTTCTTTCCTCTAGGTTGGTGGTTTTCCTTTAGGTTAGATTCCCGAGTATTAAGGAAATCAGAGGATTAGTTGGGACTAAAGGTATTAGGAGTACCTTGTACAATCACAGGTGAATTAGAATACAAGGACATATACCTCATGTGGTTAGAAACAAGGTTAGCTATGGCATTTTCTAATGAACTGATCACACCATCGACATGTAGCCCAATTTTAAATTTGGTTGGATTGGTTTATGCCCTTGGTGCATTTGGATAAATATTGTACTAGATAACTCTATATTGAGAATATACTAAATCCAAATGTTGGGATTTAAATATGGCCTCATATTCAATCATAACCAATGAAAAAGAAACATCTTTATCAATATAAGGCAATGGAGATTTCATAAAATAGTCTACTAAAAAATCGCTAGGGATTTGGACCTTAATCATTTGGTGTTTCCTTCACCACTCCTAGATGTGGTCAGAGATATGGGTGGAATTATCTTGTCAGACTTAAATTAAAATCTTAGTCCTTGTCTTGTAGTAGATGGGAAACTAGAAATGATTAAGGAATTTCATCCCCAAAGCATCAAATTTATGAAATGATTCTCATGGGAGCTCAATGTATCACTTCACAACTACTCTAGTCAAGGTATGCTAGAAAATTATGAGTCTAATGCTTTCATTCATCAATGAGTCTGAAGAGCACCAAAGATGGAACACCATCATATGGTTGGTCAGGTATTCTCTATATTTTCATTCAAACTTCAGG
Organism: Picea engelmannii; assembly: GCA_009831015.1. Taxonomy (NCBI): domain Eukaryota; kingdom Viridiplantae; phylum Streptophyta; class Pinopsida; order Pinales; family Pinaceae; genus Picea; species Picea engelmannii. The sequence continues at coordinate 1,265,985 of ML783144.1, read as the reverse complement.
ATGTCTGATGGTAGTTTAGTGGGAATTGGAGGTCAATTTAGATTGTGTATCACTGAGTCATTGGTGAGAAATGTTAAATCTGTAAGATTCAATATCACTAGAAAAGAAAAATGTGTATGAGTGAACATTTCCAACTTCCTGGAGCTTGTACCATCATTTGGTTATTACTCACAAAATAATTACTTGAGATAAAACCACTGCTAGGAATAAATGAAGGGTCACTTGGAAACCGAGGTTTTGAGGAAATCCTGCTGGGACTTGAACATACATCTGAAATTATTTTTCCATCATATTACCCATCCCTAGGAAAGTTGTGCTTCCCATAGGTATGTCAAAATTCGTATTGGCTCCACTACCTAACGATGGAATAGACATAGGGATGTGCTCCCCTCCAAATGAAAAAGAAGGGAAGGGGGTAGATGTGCTCCCTGATGACATGGTAACATTAGGAAATATAAGTGGTGTATTGAAAACAACATGACGCATTATGATAAATAACATCCCAAAGGAGAAACCACTACCACTATAAGAAGTAGATGGTTGAGTTCCAATACCATTGATGGAAGTTATTATAGGAGGAAATGTAACTCCACTTGAAATTCCATAAGACAGACAAGGACACAAGAGATAGGGGGATATGATTCCACAAGAGAGGGGGATTGAGGGGCTAAGTCTTTTATTATATTTTTATTTACCCATATTTGATTTTATGGAGAAAAGGGGTTACATGAGATTCTTGGGGGAGGCCATGTGGTTCTTGATTTCCAAGTAATTATATAAACCCATCTTTTCTTTGTTTGGGGGTTCACTCACTCACTTACTCACTCATTATTCATAATTTCCTTTCATTCTTTCATTTATGGGTTCCTCATTCTTGCCGATTCATGTGCTCTTGTGGGGAGCATGGAAAATGAATGGCTGGAGGGGGAGAGCCATTGCTAGGTGGTTGTAATAAATTACTGATCAATCCAATAGGGAATGTATGCTTGCGTGTATGAGATTGATGGTAGTTCTGAAAGAACTGTCAACAACTGAGAATCCTTGGAGTTTCTAGCAGGGATATTTCCTGACTAGTAGCACTGGAGCCCTGGGGAGAAATGGACTATCCCGAGGGACTGCGTGGTGGAGAATGGTGTTTATTTCTCAGGTTGTGTAGGCTGAGGGGGAAAGAGAGATGGAAATTCAGATTTGTTGTATGGTTGGGAAACCTGAGAGCTAGTTAGCTAGCTATTGTGTGTTTTGGATTTGGCCTAAGACTCGTCCTTGTGGATTCATAGCCTTGGATCGGAGGTGACCTACTGTTGAGAGTAAATGAACAAAAATGTCTATGGTTGGGAGGAACGTCCTTGGTCTGCATCAAGTTGGTGAATGGTTACTTGAAAAGATACATGCTCTCTGTGTTTTCTGTATAATGTATTTTTCGACGTGTATTTAATTAACTTTGAGATATGTATTTATAATGTGCCTTTCTGCTGGTTATTTGTTGTGCATGGAACATTGTTTATCTCTTTTATGCTGTAACATGGATCTTGATTAATGCATGTGAGTCTTTCATGCTTATTCTCGAATCAATTATTATTGGAGTTCGAAATCCATTTTGAAGCATGTTTTGAAGTAGCGTGGCCAGCCTGTGGGTGGTTGGGTACGTTACATGCCCTGTTATAATCTGTATTTCTTCTTGAGATGGAATGATCTCTCAACTTTGAGTTTCATACACTCTTTTTCTCTCTATATGCTGATAAAAAATGAGCTCACGAGCCTCAAGGCTTATTTATATCTCTCTCCTTATTTGAAAACCACTTCTTATTTCTTTAAACCGCTTTATAGTTTCTTGATACTACTTTCTTAGTCCTTGAGTGGTTTGATTTATTTAACAAAAATAATTTTACTTCTCATAAGAATTATCCACAAACCAAAGTCAACTAAGAAGGTGGTGGACGCATGCCACTTGTCCGACCTGTTTGACCATGCCTTGGAATTTGTACTTTCATATATTTTCACATCTTCTTCCATACATTACCCATAATATACTCCAACATGTTTAAATTTCTTCTCATTTCATTCAGATAAGTGAATATTTCATATGATGGTGGAGGAAGACCCTTACAAATTAATTTGAGAGTGCATAATAATGCAAAATATCATGCCAACAGATCGATTACATCTTGTCCCTTTAGAGATCCTTTCATCTTGTTAAACCTACTATCATCATTTCTTATATTATCCAAAAGTTTATAGTATTTATTCTCTAGATAGAGGTATTCAACACAATCAACATTAACAATATGTTCTTTTTGAATGTCATAATGTGAGGCATACCATTCAACCATTTTTGGGAAAAAATAAGTCCGAGGTATTATAGATCGGGTAAGGTTTGATTCTCATAAGAACATAATATATCTTAAATCATTGGCATTAGTTTGAGTCCTTGATATTAATTGATACATGTTAGGATACGATAGGGCAGGCTAAAAACAATCCCCTTCTCCATCTTCCAGGTGATCTTGAGGGGTCAGTTGCTTCTGTTCCTTTGAGGTCTTGCTAGGACTCGCCTTAGATTTAGTCTTGGAGATTTAATGAAAATAACTACCCAATAAGGGAAAGAACAAGGCTAGAGAGAATCAAATTACCTGCATGCAGTGTTCATATGAAGAATGCACAGTTTTCTACAGAGATTGTAGGGTTTACCTCGGGAGCCGTAACTTGGTAATACTGAAATTACCATGATTAGCCACTAAAAACCCCTCTTTAACTTTCATAATCTTTAGGATGTGTTCCACATTAACAATGGAAAGAACTATGAGATTTTAAAAGTGCACGAAAATTTGTATGACGTCACCAATGACATCATCAATGTAAAAAAAACATGTGGTGGTTAAGGATTGGTCCAGGTGGTTGCCTAGGTGGCACCTCTATCAGAGATATAGGGTGTCTAGTTGGACCATGTCTCTCCTAGTGAGCATGTTCATCTCTGGGTGCTTGCATGGATCAATGTGATTGTGCATCAACTTCTACTTGTGTATTTTTCCATGTAGATGATCAAGTGGACAAGGAGGTGTACATATGTAGTCCACTTCGTCCTCCCATTAAGAATCTAGTCAACACATGACAAAGTGATTTCTGGGATAGCATCGGTGGTATTGCATGTCTAGGAAAGTGGTTTCCCCATATAGTAAAGTGATGAGAAACCAAAAAAAATTGACCACGTATCCCAACTCAAAACCACTCTCGCATGCTCAAGTCTCGTTAAAGGATAGGTAAGTTACTTATGTGATATGCACTTCCCATCGTAGATCTTGGGAGAATTTATGTGCTCTCATGTGGACCATTGTTCTCATTCCTTTGGTGACACGCGTTATGATATGGGACTTTATCCCTCGAAAAAATCCTTTGGTCACTGGTGTAAGTTCTCTATTTGGTGCACAACCTGTTTACATGAATTTTTATAAGCCCCTTTGAGCTCATGGTAAGTGCCTTTTTGACTAATTAAGCCATCTTCCCCCATTTAAATGCCTTTTTCCTCAAATTGATATTTTCTCATTTAGGTAGTCCCAGGGGATCTCTTGTCCTGATAGAGACACAAATCAAGGCTATAACTGTCCCTAATTACATAGTTCCCATATAAGTTTTGACCATGTACTAACACAAATGATCAATATGAAGGCCATATGGGCATTAGAGACATGATGGTGTCAAATAATGCTATAAAAAAATATGATATGATATCTAAAACTACGTCTCCTTGGTATATATAAGAGAAAAAGGGTACAATTACAATTAAAGGTCATATTCAACCATTAAAGGGCCTAGATGACCAATATGGACACTACTAATATAACAATAGAAACATAATAATTCAATATATAGGGATTAACATGCCCTTTCCTTTCAAACACATGTTTTCCTCAACAGATGATTAGCTATGGATTTTTTTGCATGCATAACCCATCTTCCCATGTCACCTCTTCTAGCGCTAGGTTCTTCCACTTGATGAGATACCCAATATTTGATCGATTTCACAGTTTCTTGATCCATGTTTCAAGGATAGTTTCCAATTCTAGTATGATTTTTCCTTCTTCATTAATCTCTGGTAAAATAGTATGAACTAGGTTCTTGTCACTGATTACCTTATTTAAGAAAGAAACATGGAAGATTGGATGTATGCATGAATATGGACATAATTACAATTTGTAATCCATACTTTCAATCCTTTGAAACACCTTATAGGAACCATCATACTTGGGTGCTAATTTATTGTCCTTCTTTTGTTTCTTAAGGGACATCTGTTTGTATGGTTGTATCCTTAGAAAACCTAATCCCCCACTTCAAATTCTCTTTCACTGTGATGTTGATATGCTTGTTTCATCCTATTTTGTGTTATAGACAAGTTGTCCTTCAATAGTTGGAGTACCTATTATTGGTGCTTTATGTGGTCCTTCACTACTTGAAAATTCAGTTTCCCTCTCAAGGGTTATGTGATGGATGGAGGATGATAGCCATAAAGTTACATAAACAAGGACATTTTTTATGAAGTACGTAAGGATGTGTTGTACCACAATTCTTTGCAGGGAAACCACTTGATCCATTATGTTCATTTATAATATGCAAATCATTAATGTAGATACCCTTCTAGACATTTATTCACAATCTCAGTTTTCCCATTAGATTGAGGATGGTAAGAGGATATGTGAGCCAATTGATTACCCAAACAAGAAAATAATTCATTCCAAAAATTACTAGTGAAAATTGGATCTCTATCACTTACAATAATATTGGGGATTCCATGTAGCTTATAAACTATTTCCATGAATGTTGGAGCTAATTTACTTGCTTTAAATGGATGAGAAAGAGAGAAAAATGGGCATACCTTGTGAGCCGATCCACCACTACCATGATGAAATTATTTTCTTCAGAATTTGGTAGACCTATACTAAAATCCATTGAGACCTATTCCCAATTTTGAATTGGTATATCCATTGGTTGTGGGAGACCTAGGGTCTTGATTGTCTCTCCCTTATTCTATTGGAAAACCAAAAATTCAACCACAATTTTTTGAACATTAGTTTTAAGACTATCCTAGAAAAAATAATTCTTAATCTCGTGGTAAGTTTTTAGGAACCCTGAATGTCCTATATGAGAAGTGTGCAATTACAAAAGGACCTTTTGTTTGAGTTGAGAATTCTTACATAAATATAGGCAACCTTGATACCATAGTGTATCATTCTTCCACACAAATTTATCTAATGCACTCGGGTCCTCTTGTGGTTGTTGACTGATCTTGCATACCTTATGATCTTACTTCCATTATATCCTTGCTTATTCTACCCAATCATATTGTGGAAAGGAAATAGTACAAAATAAGCTCTCTATGTCTTCTTCTTTCCTTGAAAGTGCATTTGACACTGCAATTTGTTTTTGTAGATAATTTCAAAGTCATAACCTAGCATCTTTGCAACCCACTTTTGTTGCTCTTCTAAAGATAATCATTGTTCCAAGAAGTACTTTAGACTATCATGATATTTTTTTACCTTGAAGTGTATTCATATTAGGTAAGGGCTCCATTTCTTAATTACATGCAGTATGACCAACATTTAATTTTTGTAAACAAGTTTCATGAGTATGTTCTTTCCTTTAATATGATGGGTTTCAAAGGCAAGGGACCTTCCTTATTGTATTAAAATTGCAGCAACATCATGTCTCGAGGCATCACACTCCACAACAACAGTTTTTTTGAAGTTAGGCATATCTGGGACATGAGTTGTACACACAACCTCCTTAATTTTTTCAAAAGCTTCGGTTTCTTCTTGAGTCCAAGAAAATTCCTCCTTTTTTAATAACATTATTATAGGTGCTTCTATTTGACCATAATTCTTGATAAACTTGTGGTAATATTCCATCAATCCTAAGAATCCTTTAAGATTCTTCAAGGTTTTTGGATTTGGCCATTCAATCATAGCTTTAATTTTGTTAGGGTTCACTTTAACACTTTCATGACATACAATATGACCCAGATATTCCACTTAATGTATCCCAAAGACACACTTGGAAGGATTTTCATATAGTTGTTACTCTTTCAACAATTTTAAGCCTCATGTCAATGTGTTGTATATGCTCTTTCCAATATTTATTGTATATTAGTATGTGTTATGAGGAAAATCTCTCTATGGCTAGGGTGAACCACAACAGACATGTATGACTGCAGAAATCATCTCTATCCCATAAACATGCTATATAAACTAATGTGCAAGCGAGATAAGAAAATGACCTACCTCGTCCAAATGTTTGAAGATGCCCACCGTTGAGCACTTTGATCCAAAGATTTATACCTGCAACAAGTTCTCAACAAACAAGCGAAACAAGCATATAGTGATAATATAAAAGGTTAGCACATTAAATAGCATAATCCATTAATATGCAAAACAAACATGCCCATGGATAATAACTCATATATTTGCAAGATATCATTTGGACGGGAAGAGAGTATATCTATTCATAAATGATAGACATAAGTGAAAATATTATAGAATTCCATGTTGTCACGGTTCAGAACCAAGAAATCAAGTTCCTTCCAGCTGGGCCTCCACCACTTCAATCCTCCACCAAAGGCAAGCTTATAGAAGGGAGACAATGAGGTTCTCCATCAATAAGGGAAGATCTTAGGGGATGAACATTGTGTTCAGACTTAAAGGAAAAAGGGATGCAGACTCAATATGAAGTAATAATTTCTCCAGAGTAACTTTCCTCTCAAAGTTGAATTCTTTCTCCTTTTCCATAGCTCGAAATTGGCTTCTTTATAACCTTCAAAATGCAACTGAAGGGCCGATTCAGAACGTTTCTAGTATATGGAATGCCAAGGATCATAGATCTCCTATTGTGACATGGAAACCCAACATTTAATTTTGATTTTCTGGCACAAATCCCAATGTACGTGGGCTATAGTGGAGCAACCTACGTATACGCTTGCTGTATAGGGTGCATGATGCGTATAAGTGGAAAAATTTATATTTTTGTCTCTGGACTTTAGTAACATGGAAGACAATTCTGCATAGGGAAATGGAATAAGGCCTTCTCTGCAAGATTGCATAGGGTGAGGAAAATCTTTCTCTAACAGTATGTCATCAAAAAATGCTAACACAAATTTTTTGAGGAAGGGTTTGAAAAAGGAATTCATAAATCTTTGAAAGGTGGAAAGTGCATTAGTAAGGTCGAATGACATTACCAAAAACTCATAATGACCTTCATGTGTTCTAATGACTATTTTGGGGATGTCTTCTTGCCTCATTCGGATTTGATGATATCTAGAACAAAGATCCAACTCGGTAAAGAAAATTACTCCCTACATTTCATCCAATAATTCATCAATGACATGAATAGTACAATTTTCTTTAATGGTCATTTTGTTGATCTCTTTATAATCTGGAAGCATATGACATGGACCTTCCTTTTTGTAAACCATCAACACTAGTGAAGATAAAAAACTTTGGCTAGGTCAAATGATGCTAGTCTCTAATATTTCTTCAACCATATGATAAATATCACTCTTTTATGCATATGGGTACCTGTAAGGTCTGATGTTATGTGGTACACTTCTCAGTTGAAAATGAATAACATGGTCACAATGTAACAAACCCAACTCCATAATTACCCTTTAAGGGATGTGATATTAAATTTTTATTTTTCCTCGACCACCTCAAATCCTCTTCAAGAGGATACCATCTCCTTCTGCTTGTCGAGATCTTTCCAACGACAATAAATTTGTCTCAATCTGAGTTTTGGATCAAAGAATAGGGACTCTAAAAGTTTTGAGTTTGCCTTCCATAATAATGCCATGTGGCACCCATGTGGCTCAACGTCACCCTCTAACGCAGACGTGGCTTCTGGCGTGGCACCTACAACATGTTCTTCTAGACTCTCAGCCTACCGGGTCCCTGGATTTCGACCAATTTTCCAAAGTCTTATACGCCTAAGGGCTCGATTCGACATGATCTAGTGCTCAAGGTATGTGGCCCTGTCATAAGGTGCCACTTGTCCACTGGGAATCAGTTAGGTGACACCATTTTATGTCCCACTGGTTACTGGACCATCGACCCACCGTAAGTGTTTGCATAAACCTCATCCCTAGATTCCTGATACGGTATGAGTTAGCACCTTGGAAAAGTGGTCCTATCATATGATGTCAACCGATCTTCACCATACCGTGACACGTAACCACCAGATGCTGGACTATCGACCCACTAGAGTAAGCTCCTATCCATTTTAAACTTAAGGCTTGATCCAGTGGCTGAACTATCCCTCTAACCTGTGGCGTTGCCATGATCTACCACATAACATCCCCTCGTGGCCCTATTGCCACCTACCATATGGAACAATCACTGCATGACACATGGTACTTAGAAACCACCAGGGTCCCACCCAAATGTTCCAATTTACCTTGACACATGGACCAATCCCTGTGTGACATGTGGTCTCCCACGTGGACTGACGTGGAGTACACATCATTTTTGTACACCTGTCTCATCCTGTCAGGTGTTGACACTTGTATTTTTGGAATTTGCTATATTATGTCTCCTGATGTCACACTGGATCACTAGATCATTGTGTATCGACCTTACTTGCACCTTCGATAAACTCAACTTACCCGATCTGACATGAGTTGGAACCCAGGAACATGGCCCTGTTGCAAGCCACCACATGTCTCAATATTTTTTGTGACACGTGGCTACTGAGCATCGGGCACCAAGATTACTAGCATAACCAGATCACAATACTCCCCGATGATCTGGGGTTTGATTGAATCCCATTAACTCAGATCAACGTTGGAGGTCTATCCTCCTTAGATCTGACAGTCAAGATCCAATGACATTACCCCAAGGGTATCCATCCTCCGTCAGACAAACATATGACTCATTAGCGTATCCCCTACTGCCACATGGTTTGAAACGTGGTGAGATTCATGGCATGAAATATGGCATAACACATGGCACCCGTACTACTAGACACGTGGAACTCATTTTCTCCATTGATATTTGTCTAATTAGACCAAATCCATGTGACACGTGGCACCACCATGTGGTGACAAGTGTCCTTCCTTTGTCGTGACAGATGGACCACTTGTCACGTGCCACATCACCACCGAGAACCAGATGTCAGACCTTACTTGTGGTGTTAACTTAGAATTCTCTCGGTGTCGAGGATTAGTTAATACTAATCCCATAATTACGAGATCTATAAATAGGTTTAACACGGGTTACGACCCCACGAGATATACGACTGAGGTTTATCCACTCTCAAATTTAACGACTATAGCTTATTCTTGGATTATTATCCTGTCTTCTTTTCTAAGAATCACACTTGCAACAAAAACCCAATGACACACACAGAAGGAACAAGCATGCATTTATATTCATGACTACATTCACAAGAGGGTACCATTTACACATTTATTAGTTACTCAAGGTAGAACATAAATTCCTCCTGTTCAAATGTACACTACACATATGAATACATGCACCAAAGCAAGTATCTAGCCATGTATTCAGATTTAATTACATAGAATATATAAACACTTATATTTTACAAATTGTGACCAACCAACTAACTATAGGTGTTCACCTTTAAACCAAACCATAGGCTCTACTCGCTCAATAACTTCGACAGTAGGCCATCCCCGTTCCAAGCCATGATACCACCAGGGAATTTCTTTTGTGCTCATCTCTCCTAGCTTAGGCCTCTACGAGGTTTATCATATGCCTCTCCAACATCAAGCTCGTGACCTCTTTGCTCAGGATGGGTCCTCGGATTATCCAATCTAAGACTTAGAGCTCCAACACTTTTTCTGTTACTTTGTTTTTACACAGTCCAACCTATTTCTCCCATCCAAATTCTCTCGAGTTCTCTATATCTTCAAACTTTTTCTCCCCGATCTCCTATCTACCCTCATTTTCTTCTCTTGCACACATCATTAGGGAAGGTTCTCGACCCATCCCCTTTCCTTTGTTAGAAGGAAACTTGTGGGTCAGTCTGATTTGCAGAAATGGTACCCTGTGGTACCTTTGGCTGATAGTTTAAGTTGTCCTAGCCGCATCTCCCATGCTTGGATTTATTTGGGGTAGTTTCCTTCCTCATTAACTGATTTTCCTTGAAATCAAGGTTGAGAAAAATAATCTCAATATCAAATATTATCAGCAAGGAGGTTTGGGCCATCTTTATCATGATGAACCCCTCTGTAGGTTTCCTCACCCTTTCCTCTAATGGTATCATGGCCATTAATTTAAGGCTTCACCCCACAGTCAGTTGTTGGCATTTACAATTCAACAATAATACATTTACATTGGCTGCATACCATGGCATGGAAATCATTAATCATAACTAATTACAAGTTGGGGGAAACATGGGTGTTACAATCCCCTCCCCCTTAAAGGAACAATGTCCTTAGTGTTCTTTGCATCTCAACAACACTTGCCATGTCTTCATGTTTTAGTTTCTTTAAAAAATATTGTTCCTCTTTCTAGGTCTGATCCCTTTTTCCAGACTCTTGTAATTTAGCACATGCCTACAAAATTTCAAATGACAAGCACATTAAGCTTGATTTTATGCAAAATATTTCATTTTTGTTCATACTTTAAGAAGAAAATTCATGTGTCAACACAATACTTATCTTGTGTAGTTCATGGACCTCCATCCATGTGGCTGTCTCATTAACTTGGCTCATTGTTTTCCTTGACATACCTATCCTGTGCATGATCGTAATCAACATATTATAAGAATTATCGAAGTCTCCTCTTCTTTGCGATCACTCACTCCCTAGGCCTAGGCTTAGGAATCCCCTTCTATGCTATACTGTACCTCGAGTGATCCATCTTTCCTTGCCAAGGCTTTCTCGCACAAGAATGATTTTCAATACTTCCTTGAGTCTTATAGTCGAGGTGTCCCTCCGACTTGCTCTTGCCGAGGTGTCCCTCTGGCCTGTGTCACCATGACACATCATTCTATGAGGATCTCATCTTATCACATGGTTTTCATGTCACTACCATAGCCATTTTCCATGCTTTCCATCTTTGACAACCATCATTTGTCTTCCTAGATAGCTTATATTTTTTTTATCTCACTTATATCACATACATATAGAAATTCGTGAGATTCTTTCATTATTTCAATCAAAATTCTTTCAAATTTGTCACCCACAGATTTCAAGTTTCACATTTCTATTTCCAGATCTGTTCCATATAGGAACCAGATCCCACAAGCATGAGATTTATTTCTCATGGTAGTTTTCCTCTTTCATAACTAGCATGCATTGGTCTTTGTTATGGACTTACAACATTGCCATATCCAAGACCCTTCCTTCCTGCAATTCATTCTTCACTCAACCAAACAAACTGTTAGTTCCTCATGCACATGCATATATTCTTTTTGCACATATCAATGACATCACAAACAATTATTAACTTGTGAAATATAACAATTGCATCATATTCATTTGTTCAAGGAAGTATCATTCCTTATTCATGCTTTATCTCAACATATTAGGCCTATTCACATGTGATTCAAATATTAATTGAAGTTTAATTCAATGTGCCAATGCCCATGGCCACATCTTCACACAATGCATCCTTTCATTGATTTTGGGATTATTACCTTTCATGTTAGGAACACTTGCCATGGCATGTTGAGACTCAACCAACCTCTTACCACATGAATTTATCTGTCCACATTCATCATTATAACATAATTATATTTTTTGCTACAAACTGATCATATCCTCAAATCCACATAATATAACCTGGAATCATAGTTCCATATGAATGCATCCAAGCATTCTTCCTCACCAATAACCAGGGTACTAATATTCGTTGCCACCCAAATTTATCTCTTTACCATTCTACAATTATGTAGAGCACTGGAAGACACTTCTTCCATAATGGGAATTATTATATATGCCTACTCTCTTATCACATGTATCTCCTTAATGCATTACATCATCATGCTTCCTTTGATAACTTTTGTTCCCAATCATTCCTTGATTGGGAAATGTATTCATGACATATTCGTTCATACATTTTTCCAAAGATTTGAATCATCCTTGGCTGTCATAGGTTCACACCTCCATCATGCAAGTTATTCTTCTTGAATCATACCCTACTTGGGTATCAATGACATACAACAACAATTCAGACCACATGCATACCATCAAGACATAAATTGTTTTAGAAGGGATTCTCACCCAAATACCTTTTACCTATCATGTCACATGGGAATTAAAATTTATACTTGTTCTGGCTGCCAATACCTTCTATGATATTACTCTTTAGTGGTGCTTCTTGGGGACTTCTAAAGTCCCTTTCACAATTTTCTTTTATTAGTATCCTTCTTGCATTTACCTTTGTATGAGGTTGTTCACTATTGGCAGTTATCCTTCCCTAACAGTTCCAATCTTTTCTACACGTGACATACATCACAACATTCACATTTTACATTAGTTGTCATGTAAAATCAAATGTTTGTACCATAACATTTAAATCAATAAACATTTTCAGATATGTCCTAGCATATTTATATGCATTCCATCACATTACCTCAATATTTTTCTAAATGCAAACATGAAATATTTCAGCTATCTCCATTATCATGCAACTATCAACATTCTTATGCCAAAACATTTACATTCATCAACATATCAATTTCTCATCGCAACGAAACATAATAGACAACAAGAAATGAGTTAAGGGATTCTCCCATTAGGGAACTTTCAACACAACTGAATTAATTTCAAGGCCTCATTGCCTTCACACAATACAACTTAATCAATCTCATTCGTTTAAAAACATTCAATATTTTATCTTTTGTTTACCAACTGTACTTATTTCACAACTTGTCTTTTAAAGCATACAACTCTGTCTCATCATTCAAATTTTTGTAGTGAGAAGAATATTAATCCTTTTCTCCTTCTTTGCTTCTACAATTTATCCCTTCCTGGAACCTCCTTGATCTTTTCCTTGAGCAATTTTGGTCATGTTCACCTTGAAATTGTTGGGTAATTCAACATGCTACATCAACAAGATTCTTGTTCATAATGAATTATGAATTTTTGCATTCTACACATTTCCCAACAAGAAATCAGACTGGTCCTCATTCGTTTGCATGCCTTTTTAACTGATGCATGATATTGTAAAATGTAATCCATGATTCTATATAAATTGGCTTTGAAGCCCACTGCCCAATTCTTAGCAGTCGTTAAGGTTATAGCTCTGTTCTCTTGACGAATTTATTTACACAATTCCTCCACATGAACTTCTTTAACATGCAACTCTCTTGTTTCATATCCAAACGGTCTGACATGACCTCAATCTTGGGTCAACCTCAACTTCATTATTTTAGATTTCTATCCAACATTCCACAAGGAATATAAGCATGCATTCTTATGATGCATTTCAAATATATATATATATATATACACGCTATCATCTTTCTTTCATGCTGTTCTTCCATGCACTTAACCACATGCATTTGCATGTTGTGTGTGTCCTCCGCTAGCACACTTCACAGTTTCCACATTTCCTATCGATTTAAATCATTTCACTCATGATTGTTCACAATCATTCTCATGTAGTTCTCAAAAGCATAGCCATGTTACCTTTGTTATGACAATAGAACATTATTTCCCATTTATTCTTTCAACAATTTACATTATATTTTCCTGAGGAAATGGAAACACATCCCCCTTAAGATAATATTCCATCGAGACAAATCAGACCCTTCCAATATAGGGTCATCCATGCATCCATGGAATTACTTAGATATGGAAAGTGCAAATCTTGCCTCACATTTCACTTATTCAAGCATTCATATCATTCCTTTAAGCATGCATATGTATATTTCCATATATGTAGGTGCATCACTTGCACCTTTTTACCTTATTCATTCATATTGATTTAACATTATCTAGTTTTGATGAGACTTTACAGTCACTTACACAACCAATCTCATCAATAAAATCATAATTATTCTACCCTCTTTACAAGATAAAAACCAACAAAAGGGAACTTTTTCTCTTTTCCCTCTTAACATTTTATCTTATCTCTTTTTGAGGAATTTCATACTTCCTCAAGTTATTATTTTAACAAAATACTCAGACCCTTCATCATAGGGTCATCCATGCATATATGGCATTATTCAGTCCAAGCAAGCACACTCCTTTCCTTACTGCCCTCTTACTTAGGCAATCATATCATGATTTCAAGCATATAAGCATATCTATGTACCTATTATGCATGTGCATTGCTTGCACAATTTTATATTGTTCTTTCATATTTATCTGATACTAATATCAATGTTCTTTAAAGAGAAATTACAACCATCTACATGATTAGTCTCACATACATCTTCATTCTTGCCATCACACTAGGAAAATATGTAACACATTCCATCCATTCACTCAAGCACCTACTTACATGTATGTATGTTCAACATGCAATTCACTGCTTGCACCTTTTCCATGTTATTCAGACAAATTGACTTTTCAAACTTCCATACCATCTCTCTCAGAGATATTACAACCAATCTTATGGCTAGTCTTATAGGGATATTCATTAATCATGCTTCCCTTTCTGTATGGAAATAACCAACAAGATAACTGTCTTTCCCAACTGCTACAATCAACATTTCACAATTTAATAATATAAACTAGATAATTACATCATTACCGAGGGCACACAAAATGCCCATTTTTCCAATTTCCATGCCTCAATTCACTTTTGGTCAATAGACCTTTTATTAAGGGAATATTTTACTAAATCCCCTTTTACTTCTCTCTGATCATACCAAGCCACATTCACATGGCCACCATCCACCCTGGGATATCAATCTGACCCATTGGTCATCTAGAAATGCTTCAGAACTTCCTTTACCAGACTTTATATCAGTTTTCCATCATCCATTACAACCTTATCCTTATAAGGCAATAACAATAGTATTATCAACATTTTATTTATGCTACTATAATCAGATCATTCTCATCTAAAAGGTCCATCGGTAGATCATGCCCTACAACTCACAATAGGTCATACTATATCTATTTGTATGTTACATTCATGCTTTCTCAGTACCATATGCATTACAACATATCATATGCACCAAGAATCTTGTCCATGCCCTCGGTGCATAAGCGTTTCAACTATATGTCTCCTACATTCATATGCATAAACATGCTCTTAGGTTAATATTTCTTTAATACAGTTGTGAGCTCGCAAAATTGCTCATAAGTCCGCATCACTTTACCTGTCTACAAGGATTAGCATCAGTCCCAAAGGACTTTTTTTGTTAACTAGGTTATTTCAATGATACTTTTCATTCATTATAGGTCAATTAAATAGAACTTACAATTCTCTATCAGTCCTCTAGACATGAGGACTTATACTTACAGGATTTAGTCTTTCACCTAGGCAACAATTATATTGCCATGAATTTTATTTACCCATGCTCAATTTCTCATCCATAAGGAGTTTTCCTCATGGGTTTTAACCCTTATGTAGACAATCATTATAATGCCCGAGGCTCCAATATTCCCATACTTAGAGGTAGCATTGTAAGAACTACTTCGATCATTCTTTGTACCTACACAGTCCTCAACATGATGCTACTCTTTCACCATTCATAATCAGGTCTCACCTTTAATGCTTGTTAGTATATTCCCTCTCATGTAGGAGTAGGTATCATTTCAACAAAGCAATAATGAATTTTTTTCTTCTACTATGATTTCAACAAGTAACTTCTCTACATAATAGATTTCAAAATTTCATTCGACAATCTCCGTCTCAAGGTGATTATGCAAACACTAATCACTCTTTTAATTCAAAAACACCTTTCAACATGCTTATCTTAGCCTTGTTATTCCAGTCCTATGAATGTATTCTAGCCAATCCAGGCCTAGTGTTTGGATCATTCTCTAATACCACTTTGTAACAAAACCAAATCCCTAATTACCCTTTAAGGGATGGAGTATTAAATTTTTGTTTTTCCTTGACCACCTCAAATACTCTTCAAGAGGATACCATCGCCTTTTACTCGTCGAGAGATTTCCAACAACTATAAATTTGTCTCAATCCGAGTTCTGGATCAAAATATAGGGCCTCTTAAAATTTTGAGGTCATATTCCATAATAATGCCACGTGGCACCCATGTATCTCCACTTTACCCTCTAACACATATGTGACTACTGGTGTGGTACCTACCACTTGTTCTAACAGAATCTTGACCTATCGGGTCTCGGGACTTCTACCAATTTTCCAAAGTATTATATGCCTAAGGGTTTGATCCGACATGATATGACACTCAAGGTACGTGACCCTGTCATAAGGTGCCACTTTCCCATTGGGCATCGGTTAGGTGATGTCATTTGACATACCACCGGTTATTGGACCATCGACCCACCGAAAGTGTCTGCATAAACCTCATCCTTAGACGCTCGATCCGGTATGAGATGACACCTTGGGCAAGTGGTCCTATCATATGCCACCAACAGACCTTCACCATATTGAGACATGTAACCATCGGATATTGGACTATCGACCCACTAGAGCAAGCTCGTATCCATTTTAAACTTAAGGCTCGATCTGGTGGTTGAACTGTCCCTATGATCCGTGGTGTTTCCATGATATTCCACGTAGCATCCCCTCGTGGCCCTATTACCACCTGCCACATGGCACCATCACTACCTAACACATGACACTTATAAACCATCAGGGTCCCGCCCAAACATGCCAATTTACCTTGACACGTGGACTAATCCTCATGTGACATGTAGCCTCCCACATGGACTGACGTGGAGTACATGTCATTACTGTACACATGTCTCATCCTATCGGGTGTTGACACTTGTCTTTTTTACGTTGGATATATGATGTCTCTTGATATCACACTGGATCACTAGATCGTCGGGAATTGACCTTACTTGCACCTTCGATAAACTCAACTTAGCCGATATGACATGAGTTGGAACTCGGGGCACATGGCCCTGTCACATGCCACCACATATCTCAATCCTCATTGTGACATGTGGATACCGAGCATCAGGCACTGAGCTTCCTAGCATAACCAGATCAAAATACTCCTCAGTGATCTGAGGGTCGATTGACTCCCATTGAATCAGATCAACAATGGAGGACTATCCTCCTTATATCTGACGATCAGGATCCAACAAAGTTACCCCAAGGGTATTCATCCTCCGTCAGACCCACATCTGACTCATTAGTGTATCCCCTATTGCCACATGGTTTGACATGTGGCATGACATGTGGCACCACCATGGGGTGACACGTGGCCTTCCTTCGTCATGACATGTGAACCACTTTTTGTGTGCCACATCACCACTAGGAACCAGATGTCAGACCTTACTTGTGGTGTTAACTTAGAATTCTCCCAGTGCTGGGGATTACGAGGGGATTAGTTAATACTAATCCCGTAATTATGAGATCACTAAATAGGTTTAACAAAGGTTACGACCCCGCGAGATCTACAACTGAGGTTTATACACTCTCATATATAACGACTATGATTTCTCCTTGGAGCCTTCTCATCGAAGTACCTTAACCAAGGCTACTTCGACAACCCCGCTACGATCGATGGTTAAGATCCATCAGATCATTCTCTGATGGATCAACGATTCTGGTCTTCTCTTGGAGTTCCTCTTTTCAGAATGTGTACTCTCATAAATACTCTGAAAAATACCCCTCTGAAGAATGATCGAGATTTCTCAACCTTTCAAATATGACGACTAATATTTAAGGCGAATATTTGAGGGCCGTCAGGTCCTATGGGGCCCATTCTTTCCCCATTAACCATTTGTATACTATCGCGTGTCCACCCTTGTGACAAATTAGCAGTTTCACTGACGCCCCTCGTCAACATAATGTCACCAAGACATTACTCCCCCTTTATCCTGTTCCAGTAGGACCATGATGCTCAATGGACAAGACCATTCCTAGGTTGTCCTCCGATGGATGACCCAGATTGTCCCTCAGAATTTCCATCAAAGTGCTTCCACTCAGGGTCTCTAAGCAACTCAAAGCATCTAACTACGATGGAACTAATGGCGATGGATCTAACGGTCCAATTTCTAGCGTATATATCTTTCGATAAATCAATGGTCCTTGTTGATTCAAATTACATCCTCTCCAGGGCATCATGGCCTACTCCAATGGAGGGTCATTATCTATTTGCAGTGTCAAGTTGATGACTATGATTCTTCTTTTTTCAAAACAAGTTTTTTCTACGATTTTAACAGTCTAATATAGGACTTAGTAGTTCAAGAATTTCTTTCATGCATTCTCTAAGGATTACCAAACCTTCAGAGACTCTCATCAGGCCTCAAATTCCACTAAGGCCTTACTCCCTCACCACTTAGGTGGATATTTACGTCTCTGCAACCTGTTCATACCAGAACAAGGGGTTCTACCAGCATGTTGAGGCTCTATAACTCATACAGAGACCTCCCTCGGAAACTTAGACAATCCAATTCCCATCTCAAGGCATATCTAACCATTATTTCTAGAAAGCATTGATTATTCTTGGATTATAAGTCTCTTTTCTAGGCATCACACTTGCAACAAAAACCCAACGACACACACAAAAGGCAAAAGCATGCATTTATATTCATGGATACGTTCACATGAGTGTACCATTTATACAATTCTTAGTTACTCAAGGTAGAACATAAAGTCCTCCTATTCATATGTACACTACACATACAATACAAGCACCAAAACAAGTATCTAGCCATGTATTGAAATTTAATTACATAGAATAAATAAATACTTATCTTTTACAAGTTGTGACCAACCAATTAACTGTGGGTGTTCTCCTTTCCACCAAACCATAGGCTCTTCATGCTCAATAAATTCGACAACAAGCCACCCCCGTGCCAAGCCATGATACCACCAGGGAATTTCTTCAATTATCATCTTTCCTAGATCAAGCCCCCGCGAGGTTTATTTGATTCCTCTCTAGCATCAAACTCACGACCTCTATTCTCAAGATGGGTCCTTAGATTCTCTAATATAAGACTTAGATCTCCAACTCTTTTTCTATTACTATGTTCTTACACAATCCAACCTCTTTCTCCCATCTGAACTCTCTTAAGTTCTCTATCTCTTCAAACTTTTTCTGGCTGATCTCCTATCTACCCTCTTGTGCTTCTCTTGTACACATCATTAGGGAAGGTTCTCGACCTGTCCACTTCCCTCTGTCAGAAGGAAACCCATGGGTCAATATGATCTGTATAAATGGTACACTGTGGTACCTTTGGATGTCAGTTTCAACTGTCCTAGCCTAATCTTTGATGCCTAGATTTATTTGGCGTAGTTGGTTTCCCAACTCCCATCCTTCCTCATTAACTGATTTTCCTTGAAATCAAGGCCGAGGAAAATAATCTCAATATCAAATATTATCAACAAGGATGCTTGGGCCATATTTATCATGATGAACCCCTCTATAGGTCTCCTCACCCTTTCCTCTAGTGGTATCATGGCCAGTACTTTAAGGATTCACCCCATAGTCAGTTGTAGGCATTTACAATTAACCAATATTACATTTACATTGTCTGCATACCATGGCATGAAAATCATTAAACATAATTAATTACAATTTGGGGGAAACAAGGGTGTTACACATAATCTCGAGAAGGTGGAAGACCTTTAGGAATATCTGCAAATACCTTGGAAGGATTGTCGATAACTTTTTGGAGATCCATAGGAACATAGGGTTTATATGTTTGAACATCTAGTGAGCATAATTGTGCAATTACACCATGATATCCATTTTTTATAAAATTTTCATGTTGTTAGTGTTACACATCAAAATTACTCACTTCAATGATGACCTATTGTTGTCATTACAAGTGTCGCAAGTGTCATATTTTGGCCACAAGTGTTGCAAGTGTCGCAGACATCATACAATCATCTTGCTTATGTCGTGTCTCGAACGACATCACAAGGAACACTTGAAGACACCCTCAGAGACTGGTTAAAGAAGGACATGTCATTGATGAAGAGTACAAAGCCTTTTGCCTTGAGAAAACCACTTAAAAATGAATTTTCAAGGGCAACGCTTCCCCACCCATTGACAGGGAGTGCTAGCGCTCCCTGACCTTCTTTGGGGGAGCGTTGTAAAACTCTGTGCACCCTTCTGGGGGAGCGTTGGGATGTTTTGAGGAAATTTTGGGTAGCAGTACCCTACCCACTAGCAAGGAGTGCTATCACTCCTTGACCTCCTTTGGGGGAGCCTTGTAGCGCTCTGTGCAACATTTTGGGGGAGTGCTATGTTGTTGAGAAAATCAAGGGAAGATCCCCCTTATCTCTAAAATCAGTTGGATTCAAATCTGAGGTCAAGGCTTGATCTTAGGGAAGATCCACAACTGATGGAGAAATATCCTCAACCTATCCCAAGAATATCTAAGGTGGTTAGGCCTCTCCAAGCCTATATAAGAAGGCCTCCTCATGGTGAAAGAATGAAGAAATTGAGAAATACCTAACTTATGATCTCATAAGGAAGGAGGACATTCGAGGCATCAAACTTATGATCTCATAAGGGAGATAATCAATGAAGCATAGTCATTTTGTTTTTGGATCATTTGAGAAATGGTTTGGACAAGGAGAGATGGAAGAGGCTGTTGCAACTTCATCAAAGGTCTGTAAGTATTGCTACCGAGTTCTCATTAATACATGTGCTTGGCTTGTTTCTTTCAAGATTGTGTATACCTACATGAACTTGTATTTAATGGATAGATCTAGTTTCAAATTGATCATAGCAAAATAGGAAGCATGCTTTGTCTTTGATTGGATTGCAGGACTTGTTGAAGAGCTTGGGGATCAGAGCTCAACTTGGACTGGGCAAGGAAAAACATCGTAAAAAGGTACATATTCTTCCTCTTCTCTATATATTAGCTTATCTAGGTTTAAAAGTGTTAGAAAAACAGGACCGCAGAGCAATAAAATGAAACAAATGCAGAAACAAAACACAGAAGATACACAATACAAGAGAGACACAGATTTACATGGTTCACCCAGTGTGGGCTACGTCCACCAGAGAAATTGCCAGGTCCTTTCTTTTATTATTATCCAGCATAATGAAGGGATACAACCTACAACAAAACCCGTTGTAACTTCCTCTTATTTCTCTCATAGTCTCCTCTCTCAGAATACGATACTCACCAACCTACATAGCCGCAATACATTTCCCTCATAAAAGAGGATTTCCTTCTAGGGAAAAAAACCCTAACATAATCTCTATCGTTAGATCTGCGACCTTATAATGAACGGTCCATATATACAATGAAATTACATTATACCCGCAGAGGGGGTACCCCCCCTCTGCACTCCCCCGCGTGGAAGAGTGTACATACTTCTAGGGTGTGAATACTTCATGGGGCATAAACATGACTGAAAGTAAAAGACCTCTAAATCATGAAGATAATCAGGCTCCACAACCAACAATCTCCCACTTGGAGACTGATCTCAACAACTCCACCGCTGCTGTATATGATGGACTCTGAACCTTCTTCGACCTGGAAAATTTCTCATCTTCATCTTCATTCTTGAAGACCAACTGAAACTGAGCAGGAACTCAGTTTCTTCCTGGTTACTCCCTTTGTTAACATGTCTGCATGATTCTAGCTAGTGTGTATCTTTTCCAGCTTCAATTGTCCATCTTCCAAGGCGGATCGTATGAAGTGGTACCTCAATTGTATATGCTTAGTCTTCGAATGGAAGGCTGAGTTCTTTGCAAGGTGAATGGAACTCTGACTGTCACAATACAACCTGCTGTTCTCCTACTTCTTTCCCAATTCCTCCATAAACCTTTGTAACCAAATCATCTCTTTACTAGCCTCTGTAGCAGCAACATACTCTGCCTCTATTGTTGAAAGTGCAACAACCTTTTGCAGTTTCGAAATCCAACTTACTACTGTTCCACCTATAGTAAAAACATACCATGTGGTGCTCCTCCTGCCGTCTTTATCACCTGCCATATCTGAATCAACATATCCCTGTAGAAAAGTGTCTGAACCTCCAAAACATAATGCATGTGTAGTAGTACCTCTCAAATACCCGAGAATCCACTTTACTGCCTCCCAATGTTCTTTACCTGGATTGT
>ML783144.1:1211639-1241253 GCA_009831015.1 Picea engelmannii | reverse complement strand
ACATTTGCTTCCTGATTTCTCTCCTGCTGTCCATCTCTTTGTTTCTTTGGAGCTCTACAGTCTTTCTTCAGATGTCCTTTCTTCCCACAATTCCAACACTCTATCTTTCCAAGTCTAGATTTGGATCTGCCCTTCCTAGAATTCCCATGGTTCCATGAGCCCTTTCCTCTATCCTTTTGTCTTCCCATGTTCTCCATGTTCAACGCATTACCTGATGTCTCACCTGTGCTTTTCCGTCGCATTTCCTCACTAAGGATAACACCAACAACATCATCAAATTTTAAAGTATTTGAACCAGAGACAGAGTTACTTACAGCCATGACCAAGCCATTCCAGCTTTCTGGCAATGAGCACAAGATTAGAAGAGCCATAACCTCATCATCAAAGTCCACTTTTACAGAACTTAGTTGATTAGTAACTGTATTAAATTCATTTAAATGATCTACAACAGACCCACCTTCCGACATCTTCATATTGAATAATCTCTTCATTAGAAATACCTTATTGGACGTCGAGGTTTTTTCATACAATTTGGCCAACACGTCCATCAAACCCTTCGTTGGCTTTTCTTTCGAGATATTGAAAGCCACCGACGCTGCCAGGCTCAGCCGTATCATTCCTAGAGCCTTTCTGTCAAGAATCTCCCATTCTTCGTCCTTCATGGCCGCCCACTTCTTTTCTACTCCACTCAATGGTAGGAATAGATCCTTCTGATATAAATAATCTTCCATCTGCATCTTCCATAACTGTTAGTTTTGGCCGTTAAATTTCTCGACCCTAAACTTTCCATCTTCCGACATTGCTCCCACTCGAACCAGGAACCCTCTTTTACTGCGAGTTACCTTACGCTCTGATACCAGTTGTTAGAAAAACAGGACCGCAGAGCAATAAAATGAAACAAATGCAGAAACAAAACACAGAAGATACACAATACAAGAGAGACATAGATTTACGTGGTTCACCCAGTGTGGGCTACATCCACCAGAGAAATTGCCAGGTCCTTTCTTTTATTATTATCCATCATAATGAAGGGATACAACCTACAACAAAGCCCACTGTAACTTCCTCTTCTTTCTCTCACAGTCTCCTCTCTCAGAATACAATACTCACCAACCTACATAGCTGCAATACATTTCCCTCATAAAAGAGGATTGCCTTCTAGGGAAAAAAACCCTAACATAATCTCTATCGTTAGATCTATGACCTTATAATGAACGGTCCAGATATACAATGAAATTACAATATACCCGCAGAGGGGGTACCCCCCCTCTGCACTCCCCCGCGTGGAAGAGTGTACATACTTCTGGGGTGTGAATACTTCATGGGGTATAAACATGACTGAAAGTAAAAGACCTCTAAATCAGGAAGATAATCAGGCTCCACAACCAACAAAAAGGATTTCAGTGACCAAAGTTAGCACCTTTCTGTCTTGATATTAGAGATTTAGGGTCCAAGAGGGAATCCACCTGTCCACAGGGGGATTTTCCTATAACAGAAATTGGCGAATCCACTGGGGATCGAAGCTTTCAGTTTTGGTTTCCTTCCTTGGTCTTGTTTTTTCCTTTGCTCACCTTTAGATATTATTCATGTTGTGTTTCTGATTCTTAGATGTGTTGTTGTCTCTTGGATTCATCGCATACACACTCAATTTCTGGATTTTCCTGAGTTATTATTATTATTTTTGGGCAAGTTTTTTGAGTTCTGAAAGGATAGTGCTCCCCTGCCTCTACAACCAAAGCACTAGCACTCCCTTGCAGGATCCCACAGAGCGCTACAATGCTCTGGTGCCTTTGACACCAGAGTGATGGTCTTTTTCTGGTAAAAACCTTTTTTGGAGTTGATCTCTGAGTCTAGATTTTGCTTTTTCATCTACTCAGGGTTATTACCATCTCAGTGTGTGCTTGTTTAGCCTCCAACTATTTGATTTCTAAGGGTTGATGATGTTTTGTTTGGATTTTTGTCATCTATTTTCCTTGATTTTAGTCACTCTTCTTCCCTAAGATTTGGAGTCGATCTACTGCTTTCTCACTTATCTGATTGAATGGAATTTGTTGTAAGGAAATTCAAAGATCTATTCACTATTTCATTTTGATCTTTCAGGTCGTTTCTCCAAGCATTTTCTCCTATTTGAATTTAGTTTTCTTTTAGTTTCTTGTTTGATCACAAAGAGGGTGTGTTTTTGTTTATATGAAGTTTGATTCCAATTGCTTAAATCTCACAAATATTGAAGTCTTATTAACATAGGAAGCTTTACATCAAACTGATTATCAGTCACATATAAACAAAATGATATTTTTTCATGATTGGTTTTGGATATTGGAACCAATTTCTGAACATTTTAGCATTAGATTGGATTCTTGATTGAGAACAATTGCATGAGGTCATTGCATCTTAGTGTTTGACAGTGAAAGGAAAATCCATTCTCCTTCCCTTAAATAGACATTCATTGAAAGAAAATACTGCTTATCATTTCTTATGCATGTTTTGGGAATTGAGTCATAATAGCATCAATTTTCACTCTCATACACCTCTAACTAAACAACAACCTCAAAATCAAGTTCTAAACTAAAATTTATCAGACTTTTTTACATTTTCTATTAGCAAACCTACATTAGCTTAAGGTGTAGGGATTTGGAATAGGTTGAAAGGATAACTTTCCAAAGCTGTCAAACAAACTTAACATCTTGCGATAGGGAGAGAAAATCCAATTTTCGTATAAGCTTACTGGGATCCCCCTCTCACATAGGGGTTACACATGAGGTCACGTTCGGGAGAGTTACGAAGATTATCCCTCCGTGGTTTAACCATTCGTAGTAGTCAGATCGTATATTGGGGGTTCTTCTTGAGGTTCAACTATCTTCATTTGGTCTCGGTGCTTTGTGAACTTCAAATCTGTTCGGGGTCCTCTGGAGTTCTACCGGTCCACTTGTCCTCAGTTCTATTGAAGGATTCCAGACTTGTTATCCTACCCATACGTTCAGACTGGACTACCGACTATACTCTCCCAGGGGCTGACTGCGAGTTGGTGACCTTAGCTGTAATATTCATTGTCTTACACAAGGTGACAGTGAAGGGAAGTCTCACTGTACCTGGTACAAACATTGGTCAAACTCACTCGGGCTCCTTGGAGGGTAAATCCACAATTACTATGTGGAAGATTGCACCAAGGCGTAAGTCCGTTTAGCAGGTCACCAATGTAACTGATCCACCCACTCTATCCCCTCCCCTTCCTATATTGATCTTGTGATGTTGGATTTCATCAATAACTAGTGGTTTCATTATGGGAAGTTTTGTTTTATTGTTTGCTTCTTAGATTCATTGCGTGTGTTTTTTGTTTTACTTAGTGGACCTTAGGTCGATTCAGTGTTAATGGCATCAAATCCTGGGATTACCAATGGGGGAACCCCTTGTCCTGGGGAACTTTTCACCTTTCCTTCTTTTGGAAACATTGGTCCTTCGTACATTTCCACACTGAGTCTTCCAGGACTCACCATCGGATTACCGGTTTGGTTGTTCCCCACTCCGGAGATCCGGAATCCTCCCAGTGCTTCAACTGCACCTAATGCTTCAAATGTAAGTACACCACCCACACATTAAGCTCATGTTGAATTTTTTCCTTATTCACCCATTAAGTCTCCTTCCCTTTCTCCTTCTTCGCCTAGTGAAATTTCTAAAGAAAGTATCCAGGTTGATAAGAAGAAGAAGAAACAAAAATAGAAGAATAAGAAGAACCCGAAAAGGACCAAGCCTCCAAACATATCAAATGTTGGATCCAAGCAACCAACTACTATTAATCGTACTGGGAGTGTTGATGAGGTCAAAAATATTAAAATGAAGAATCTGAAACCCAAATTCCCTTGCAGTATTTGTAAGGGTGACCAGTTTCTAAGGGCTTTCCTTGGTCTTCCCAAGGTCTTAGAAATGTGGTCCTCCACATCATCGGCCTCTGCTAGACATGCTGGTGACGCCCCATCAACTAGTGACGTTAAAGTTGGTAAGAAGAGGACAACTGTCAAATTTACCTGCATGTTATGCAAAGGTGATCATTAATATCACCTTTGTCCTCGTATGGACGAGGATTCTTCTCTTTTGGAAAAGATTCAACTTCCAACTGGTTATCATAATATTTCCCCCAACCCATCGTTAGTTGATGGAATGGTCAATCTGGTTCCATCCCTGGTCAGTCCGGTTGATCAGGTGGTCAATCTAGTTTCATCCTCGGTTGAACCACTAACCAAAATAGATGATCCAATTCCATCCTTGATCAACCCCACTTTTCATCTGAAAAGTGAAACCCAAGTGACTGATCTAGTCCTTTCATTGGTCAGTCCCACCCTTCATTTAAAGAGTGCCAATGTGGTCAATCCCACTCCTCCTCTGATGAGTACCAAAGTGGTTGCTCCGGTCCCTTCATCGGTCAATCTGGTTGATCATGTTATCAATCTAGTCACATCCTTAGTTGAAGACAAAGTGGTTGATCTGATCCCATCTTCGTTCGATCCCGCTCTCCCATTAGAGAGTGCAACCCAAGCAGTCGATCTGTTTCCACCTGTCGACCCCATTCTCCCCTTGGAGAATGAAACCCAAGTGGTCAATTTGATGTCGTTATCAATCGATCCTACTCTCCCGCTAGAGAGTAAACCCGATTATTCCCACATTTTCTCGTTGATACAGAATCTACAGTGCTAGGGGGCGTTCCTCCTTCTTTCGCGAAACCCCCTCAAAGTAATGAGGCCATCCTTTTTGATTGGGGTGTGCTAACTAGACCTCGTCGTCCCTCTCACATTCCTTTCAAGATTACAGTACAGGTTTGTGGTCGAGACGTTCCTCATGCGTTGATAGATGAAGGTTCGTCCATTAGTATTTTGTCATCTATTTTTTGGCAAGATTTGGGTTATCCTCAGCTTGTGCCGATTACCCAGACTATGTTCAATTTTAACAAAAGAACTAGTCACCCTTTAGGGATCCTTCCCTAGTTTCCTGCAACTTTGGGAGGGAAAACTGTATTTATTGATGTTATGGTAGTCCAAGACCCCTTGGATTTTGATTTACTCCTTGGGAAAGATTATGTCTATGCCATGAAAGCTATTGTGTCCACTTTTTTTCGTCTGATATATTTCCCGCAGGATGGAAGAATGGTGACTATTGATCAATTTTCGTTTGTTGGCCCTGACTTGACCATCAACTCAATGACCTCCCTAAACGGTTCTTATATGCATACAGTATCGCCCCTGCCACAAGTCAATTATGTGGTGTTGTCTCCCATGAATTCAACTTCTGATGACTTAGATCTGGTAGTTGACATGGTGATCTCTTCGATAGGACTTTTGGAGCCTGATCTCTTTACCCCTATCATAGACCTCAACATGTGTTCCTTCCAGAGTGTTTTCCTTTCGTCCAGTGAAGATCTCTTGGAAGACATGACCGAGTTTTGTCCCTTGACATGTATTCCTTCCAGAGAATCATCCTCTTGGAAGCCATGATCAAGAAGAAGTTATGAGCATAGTTTCGCTTCTCTGTGGCAAGATCGTTAAAAAATGAAACATAGGTCTTGAGCATGGTTTTATGATTTCAAGCTCATTAAAAAATGAAACTAGTTGTCAGGATAGTTTTCGCGTCTCTGTAGAAACCTCGTTAAAAAATGAAACAGAGGATACGAGCATAGTTTTCCTCTCTGTAGCAAGCTCGTTAAAAAATGAAACAAAAATTTGGGGATTGAAATTGGAGCCTTGAGCATATTTCTTTTCCTATGTCAAGATCGTTAAAAAATGAAACATTCACCTCTCCCTTCATGTTGAGTCTCTCGCTAGATCTCGTAGATGTCGAGTCGAGTCTTTCATTAGGTCTTGTTTTTGAATCTTCATTTCATCCACCTGTATCCTTTTTCTCCATATAGTACAAAAATTGGTGACAACCTCAAAGTTGATGAATGAATTGAAGCTTGGGGGGCATGTCTCCAGCCTTTGATTTCCATTCTAGAGTTATGCCACTAGCTTTTCAAGCTGGGGGCAGAGTACCAACCATCCATGGGTATCCCTAACCTTTGGAAGTTACGTTGGGAATTTACAAGCATAGTTTAATTTTGTTTCAAGCTTGTGTAAAAATGAAACCAATACCAAGCTTAGTCTTTTTTCTTTCTCGTGCTCGTAAATACATGAGAATAAGTTACCGAGCTTAGTCTTTGTTATTTCTCGTGCTCATAAATACATGAGGATGTAATCGAGTATAATTTATCACTTTTTAGGAATCGTAAAGGTTATACGAAAAAGGAACCCCCTGGAGTCGTCTTTGAGCTCTTTTTAGACTCTCTAAACATGAAAAGATTGCCAAGTGATCTTGCTTCCTTTCCCACTCGTTAAAAGGTTTGAAAGGGCATCTTTCGAGTGATAATTTATCTCTTTTTTGGCCTCGCAAGACTAACATTATGAAAAAGGACAACCGTGGAGTCGTCTTTAAGTTATTTTCAGAATCTCTAAACATGAAAAATCACCGAGTTTACCTTCTCTGGACTCGTTAAAAAATCATACATTGAAGGGCCCATATGGGACCGAACCCTTAATTCTTCCAGTTCGTTAAACAAAGGAAGAGGGAATTACCGAAGGCGAGTTATATCAATCATGTGTTAATCTCCTTGAGCTCGTTAAATTAAAAAGAGGTACTCGTCTATCTGGATGGGGGAAAAATTTGAAGGAAACAAGCCAAGCAGTTTTTGAAAACATCACAGGTCACTCTTATGGTCACCCTTGAACACGACACTTTGTCTTTGCATACATTTTCATCTGCTGAACCTCTACATTGAACCAATCCTTTGCTTTCATTTACTCCTTTGGGTCACCCGACGAAAGTCATAGTATCCACTACATTATCATGTTTTGGTCCATGTCATGTTTCTACTATTGTGCCTCAGTGTTCAAGGGAAGTATCTTCCTCGAGATTCAACCATCACAAATTTCTTGTTTCAATACTCCTGCCAGTCCATGTTCATTTGATCCACCAATTTACATCTCTGTGTCAGTTTCGTTTCGTTGATGGGGGATACATCAAGGCCCTCCTTCGACGAGTCTGTTCCTGTCGACTTTAGCACATTATCCGGGAATTAGACTTAGAAACTAGTTAGTACCTTGGCACCTGCATGCCTCAATGGCATGCCTTCTCACTTCCGACAGTCAGTTTACATCATTGACCTCTGATCGGATGATTCCATGGATGTTCAACTTCAACTCATCTATTCACATTCATAGGAATGTACTAGGGTACCTTGGGAATCATTGACATCAATGGTGATTTCCCTCGCACTTGTTAACGGTTTACCTCATTAACCGGTAATCAAGTGGTTTCTACCATGTTTGACATCAGGACATCTATTCACATGGTTAAATTCATACTACATCAGGATCAATAAGAAGACCCTGGGTTGAGTAATCACTCTGATATGTACTTTACCCAGGTTGCGACGGAGTTTCTCTTGAATATTGACACATAGATCCACTTTGTATTGGTCCGTGGCTATGTCTTGTCGTCTCGTAGATCCACTGTGTATTTTTCATGGCTATGATCAGTTCATGTCATGGAAGTATAGATCCACATTGTATCTTTGGTGGCTATACTCTTTGTTAATATAATTATGGATCCACAATGTATCTTATGGCGACCATACCTTGAAATTATTTATCACTCAAGCATTGGTATGCCTACCTTGGGTTTGAAACATATCATAATATTTGTTTGATGGTTGTGTGCATCTTTTGCCAGGTTCTCCGAGTCCATACCCTTGCTCGAAAAAGTCTACAAAGTACTTAAGTCATCAGTTTCCGGCTTCTAACTTCACTCTTTGGGGGGCAATCTTTTACACATCAAAATTACTCACTTCAATGATGAGCTATTGTCATCATTACAAGTGTCACATTCTAGCCACAAGTGTCACAAGTGTCACAGTCATCATTCAATCACCTTGCCTATGTCGTGTCTTGAACGACATCACAAAGAACACTTGAAGACACCCTCAGAGACTGGTTAAAGAAGGACATGTCATATGATGAATAGTACAAAGCCTTTTGCCTTGAGAAAATAGTTTAAAAATGAATTTTGAAGAGCAACGCTCCCCCACCCATTGACAGGGAGTGCTAGCACTCCCTGACCTTCTTTAGGGGAGTGTTGTAGCACTCTGTGCACCCTTCTGGGGGAGTGCTGGGTTTTTTTGAGGAAATTTTGGGCAACACTCCCCTACCCACTAGAAGGGAGTGCTAGCACTCCTTTACCACATTTGGGGGAGCGTTGTAGCACTCTGTGCACCATTTTGGGGGAGTTCTATGCTATTGAGAAAATTAGGGGAAGATCCCCCTTATCTCTGAAATCAGTTGGATTTGAATCTGAGGTCAAGGCATGATCTTAGGGAAGATCCACAACTGATGGAGAAATATCATCAACCTATCCCAATAATCTCTAAGGTGGTTAGGCCTCTCCAAGCCTATATAAGGAGGCCTCCTCATTGTGAAAGAATGAAGAAATTGAGAAATACCTAACTTATGATCTCATAAGTAAGGAGGACATTGGAGGCATCAAACTTATGATCTCATAAGGGAGATAATCAGTGAAGCATAGTCGTTTTGTTTGTGGATCATTTGAGAAAGGGTTTGGACAAGGAGAGATGGAAGAGTCTGTTGTAGCTTCATCAAAGGTCTGTAAGTATTGCTATCGAGTTCTCATTAATACATGTGCTTGGCATGTTTCTTTCAAGATTGTGTATACCTACATGAACTTGTCTTTAATGGATAGATCTAGTTTCAAACTAATCGTAGAAGAATAGGAAGCATGATTTGTATTTGATTGGATTGCATGACTTGTTGAAGAGCTTGGGGATCAGAGCTCAACTTGGATTGGGAAAGGAAAAACATCGTAAAAAGGTACATCTTCTTCCTCTTCTTTATAGATTAGCTTAGCTAGGTTTAAAAGGATGCCAGTGACCAAAGTTAGCACCTTTCTGTCTTGATATTAGATATTTAGGGTTCAAGAGGGAATCCACTTGTCCACAGGGGGATTTTCCTGTAACAGTTAGAGATTATCACTTTAGAGGGTTTCCCTTGGATACCTTATAGTTTGATTTCCTTGCCTTTCGAGGAAAATATCATGAAAAGTTATTGAAAATTAAGATCCATTGTTTGTAATGATTATTACCATTAGACCCCTAATACAACATCAACACCACCCATTTGGATTGAAAATGATTGGATTATCCAATAAATACTCCCCCATAGTGAGAATAATACTATGGAACTTCCCTGATCAATTTATGGTGCTTCCATATGCAATCATTATTTGAAACTATGGTGTTTTATATATAAATAAATTGAGAAGTTTGGATAATTTGTAATTAATAAAGTTATGGGTACTATCAAAATCAATCAACACTATTACCTTTTCTTTTTAATATATCCTTCTTTGTTGAGAGTTTGAGGAGTGTTGATATCATCCAATGCACGACAATATATGGTTGGAGTAGTCTCTTCTAGTTCTAGATCTTGTGATTATTCCATTTCTTGATCTTCTTCCTCTTCACAATCTATGTAGAATAATTTCCTCTCATCACACTTATGCCCCTTACTATATTTTCTATCACAATTGAAACATAGTCCTTTTTCTTTTATTTCATCCATTTGCTGAGGTGTCAACCTTGTAGGTTGAGTGAGGTTAGGAGAGGGAACATGATGTTCTCTATAGTTGTTAGTGTCCACCCTTTTAGTATCCACATATTTACTTTAAACTTTCCTTGCCACACTAAAAACAAGTTCTAGGGTTTTAGGTTCCAAGAGACACACCTCATGTTGAATACTCTCCTTTAAAGTGCCCATAAATATATATAAAAAATTATCCCATGGAATTTTATTTACTCTAATACTAAGCTTTTAAAAGTGTTTAATGTGCTATGTAATTGGCCCTATTTACCATATATTTATCAATTGACTAAATAATGTGTTGCTCTTATTGTCCCCATAATGTGCTATCCATTTTTCCATAAAAATGGACTAGGAGGCAATATAATCCTTTTCTTTTTCATAAAGCCATTGGTACCAGACAGATTGATTAGGTTATAAATACAAGGATGCAAGATTTACCTTTTGTAAATCTAGCACTTGGAGTATATAAAATAATTTATCCATTTGGAATATCCATGTTATAGGACCTTTACCATCTAATTTCCTCATATCGATCTTGGGAATTA
Organism: Picea engelmannii; assembly: GCA_009831015.1. Lineage (NCBI taxonomy): Eukaryota > Viridiplantae > Streptophyta > Pinopsida > Pinales > Pinaceae > Picea > Picea engelmannii. The sequence continues at coordinate 1,231,034 of ML783144.1, read as the reverse complement.
AGTAGTTCCTTGGTCTCAAGTTGAACCCCCAATGATGCAGATCTTGGAGTGATGAATGATCATGATTTGGGACTCAATCTTCATGTTCTCCAAATTTGTTAAAATCTTCCCCATATGCAACCAGGGTTCAACAATTTTGTTCTCCCTAGTTTCATGATTTCCTTGCATTACAATATCAATTTTATGGAACTTCTCATCAAGGGTATGTAAGAGCACGGATTCCATGGAATTTTGCAACTTTTCCATCTTTTGATCCATTTTATCTTCAATTTACCTTTTAAGGATTTCTTGAAAATGTGCCAAATCAACCTTTTTCAACATGTTATCACCAATATCATTAAATTGGTTCCTCAATTGGGATACTTGGTAGCCTAATTATTTAATTTCTTCAAACATCATGTATGATTTCTCTAAAGGTTTAGCAACAATAGATTTTTTTATAGAACCCTTTCCCATGTGAGAAAACAATAATACTCTTTTTTCTCTTTATCACAAATTTTGAATCACCAAAAAAAGCTTCCAATCAAAAGTTATGCTAATTTCAAGTTAACATACTTTTAAAAATCCCAATTTGTAGGCTATCTTGTTGCCTGACCTTTCTCCTAAAGTATTTCTAAAATTTTAGCCACTTTAAGTTTAAAATTTTGCTTTGTAGTAACTTGATATGTATTCTCTGTAATGCCATAGGTTTGACCAAATTCCAATGTTCCAAGAGAAAGTTATGGTAACTTCCCCAAAACCTTTTTTTTTGTCCCTTTTAGAAGAGAGAACTTATATGGCCCACCACATATCCAATTTTTTAGATATACTTATGAAATGTGAACTTGAAATACTATTATTTGTCTTCTTTCCAATGGAACTCATGGCGGTCAATTTGGAATTTTCTAGCTTTAGATATGACTCTTTTACCAAGACCACCCATTTGATACTAGTTTGAAGACTAGTCAAAAACCCTAGTTTCCATAGCTTGTATTTCTGAAAGTATAGAGAACTAGAATCTATTTTTTTTTTATGACAGGTACTTTGTTATGTCTCGATATGCTCCCAATTTTTTTTTCTATCTAAAACTTCCTCCCAAAAAATTTATAACAAAAATACTAAGATGATTCATTTGATGGAGCCAAGGATTGTATGCTCTGAAACCAAATGTTACGCACCAAACACCAAAATAACATAAAAATAGTAATAGAAGTAATTCCACGCCTTGAGAATGAGATAGAAGAATGAACGAGAAACCTCTTCAATGGGGAAACCTCCTTTTACGATATAGTGAATGCACAAGATGAGATGTTCTCTAAAACTAGGTCTCCTTGGTATATATAGGATATAAAGGGTACAATTATAACTAAAGGGGCTAGCCGACCATCAAGGGCCTATATGACCGATACAAACAACACTAATATAACAATATAAGTACATATCTAGGGCTTACCACCATATCTATAATAAAAGCAAACCATTTATTCACCTTGTTTATATTACATGGACATAAAAAATATGATTTACTATTAATGAAACATCCAATTTAGTACTATTGATTATACATATAATTATTGTGATTAGTAGATGACATAGTAAACATTATGGTACAATCAACCTTTGGTTGATCACCGCCAACAACCTATGTAATGAGCACATCATCCATAACAACATAGTCATGCACCTACAAAATAAGAATCTAGCAGGAATTCATCCATGATGGCTTGGTATATTTTGTCTTTTCTTCTAATTTGCAATTGCAAAATGTTTGTAAATATCCCTTAATGTATTGAATTCGAGCCTAGTTTGGTGGAATCATGGAGGCATAAGACATTTTTCTAGTGAGACCATAAACTAGAGCATTTTCACCCATTCAAATGTTGAGATACACAAAACCTCGAATAAACCAAAAACCAACCTAAATGATCGAATGAACGAAAACCAAACTAAATGCTCGAATCACCTTGCAACATAAACATTGGTATGCTAATTCGATAAAATATGCATAGGATAAAACTATTTCAAATCCTATTCAAACACAACCAATAAATCACAATTGTAAATAGTAAAACATAATTACCTCTTTTCCTAATTCTATTCAAATTGTGTCTGATCAATAACTCTTTCCCCACAGTGTCCTGCACAAACCACAACTTTATTTCCATCACACCCCTCAAAAACATTATTGGGTAAATACTTTGGCCTTCCATATATATATATATGGTTTTCCTTTATTTTGATTGGTTTCTTTCGTTCAAATATAATTTGCACAAATTCTGTATCTCTACATAGTTAGTAGATACTTGGCCAACCATATCCAATTTTATATTTGTACATTGGTAAATCATACTCCATTAGTTCAACTTTGTTTTTGTATGATATGTTTACACCATCCATAGAAAGAGCCCCAACCCATGTAAATTAGATGGAGTAATTTGATATGCCCTCCTATCAATTAAAAAATTGGTGTCCAACTTAGGAAGTGGGGTTGGTCCCTAGTTTTTCACATAATTCTCATATCTCAATGACACTTCCTTGTCTTTGTTAGTCTCATTATCATAAGAGCATTCCCTTCCTTCAACAAGAAACAAATCCATACTTTTTTAAAATTTTCTTCTGACAGTACCACCTCTAGTCAATATCAACATCTTACTTGACATTTCCCCTTCCCCTCTTTCTTAAAAACTACCATCACTATATGAATCGATATATGAAAAATATATATTTGGTTTTCCCTACCCATGCATAAAAATAGATTAACAATGATTCGACATTTTGGTGGTCAAAACACAACTTGAGAAAAAACTAATCTCAACATCCTACTCTTTAAGGGTGACATCAATAAAAAGGCTCTTTATGATTTGACATCAATTTCAAGTATGTTATTGCTTCAAGATCCATTAATACTTTAACTTTTAGAAAAACACAATAATTTTTGAGTGAGCACCCATCTCCATATTAATTCATCAATACCTAGTTGGCATCACCACTTATTTACCCCACCAAGAAGAGTGAATTTGATATTAGAAAGTTTAAATTTCCTTACATCAATATATCTTGTTTTGTATGTAAGGTATTTGGAGAAGATAATGTTATATTCATGTGACATTACATGCTCTGGCTTATCAAATGGGTCTAAACTCTCCACCCATGTTATCAAATTCATTTGGCCCAAATTTTCAACAACCATATGTGCCAATAGTCCTCTAAATTACCATAGGACATGTCATTTGATATGGTTTCCTATGTTTCTTTTACATGTTATTGTACAAGGAAATGCATGTTCATGAATAATTTCTCAAGACAATAACCTTGGGATTTTGGTTATAGAAGGAGGGAGGGAGGGGGCGACTTTAGTTGTTGCCATATTCATCATCTTACCATATATATCATAAGAATGATAGCCACATAATGTATTTGAATATATTCCAAATCCCTTATGCTTCCCTTACTCATTTGATTATGCATCTTGTGCTTCAACTTCTAAGCATGACCCTTGTGGCTTCCAACACTTTGGCTACGCCTTTCTATGTGTGAATCTAATTATAACCTTCAATTTTTCTACACAAATATTGTATGGAAAGCTTCTTATTTTTGGTAAAAAGGAAAGGCTTTGTAATAATTTTTTGTAACTATCACAATTGTATGTAAGGTTTTTGGAGAAGAGAATACTATATTTATGTTACATTACATGTTGTAGCTTATCAAATGAGTATCCATCCATGCTATCAAATTCATTTGGCACCATTTTTCAACAACCATATATACCAATAGTCCTCTTTATTATCCCAAGACATGTCATTTGATATGGTTTTTTTATGTTTTTTATGTCTTATTGTACAAGGATACTCTAGGAATGCTAGTAAAATGAATGGTGGATAAGTTTCACACCCTAGTGATATAATGGTATCCAAATTCCTGGAAAGAGGATTATGATAATGGCTTCCACGTGATGAAAAACCATTTATTTTTCAAAATCCTCAGGTGCTTGGAAAATAGGTATGCAAACCCTAGTGATATAATGGTATCCAAATGCTTGAAAAGATGATTATGCCAATGCTTTCTATGTGTTGAACAACTATTTCTTTTTCAAAATTCAAGTTCTTGGTATCCAAAAATATTGGAAAATGAGATGAAGTAGGCTCTCAAAGATAACCACTATTGGCATGACATGATAACATGCCTTATGGGTATGATTCCATGCCTTGTAGGCTCAAAGTAGAACCCTACCAAAACAAATATATAATGATGAGGGTGTAATGCATAGCCAAGGAAACCTTTTCTTACACCCATGACCTTAAATAAAACAAAAAAAAATGCATATACACTTGCATGAAGTTACATGGGCCATGTTCTAAAGTAAAATTTGATATCATACAAGGAGAATACACATAGGTCTTAATTCCAGGCCCTTATTTTGTAAAAATGCATAAGTGATGGCCATCCAAGGGAAATAATCAATACCAAACAAACTCAGGGATAAGAAACCAATGATTCCATGCCCAAACATGCCTATAACTTGAGGAATTGGTTGGAGTAAAGATCCAATAACAACTAGGGAAGGTTAAACAACAAATACAACACCATAATTCACATGAAAAGTAGGATGAAGAGAGGTGGTTCGAATTTCATTGAAACCCTAATGAAAATGATATAAGACAACCATGGCTGAGGAATCAAAAGGGTTTAGGAGTAAAAATGAAGATCTACAAGTGAATAAGAATTATATGAGCTCTATATTACACTAAAACAAAAAAAATATACCACAAATTCTCCCTCCATCTTCAGATAAAAATCAACATGAAGAAATGATTGTGGACTCACTGATTTAGGGGGCATTTGGGTCCCCTGTTGCATCGATATTGTGAGATTGTGGTCCTCTATGGTCAAGAATTGTTTATTCTTATCTCTTCTCCAGGTTTGGTGTTTCCATGGTAGCAATTGGGGTCGCTCATTGGTGGGTCTATCTCTTCTCCAGACATCGAGTGGTCGATCATTCAAGCTATGTGAATGAGTAATGCAAGAGTTTTAGGAATTATAGTGGGAATGAAAACATGACATATACGTTTATTATTACACACACACACACACACACACACACACACACACACACACACACACACACACACACACACACACACGAGAGTTTTAGGCATTGGAGTGGGAATTCCAACATGACATATATGTTTATGATTACACACACACACAACAACAACAACAACAACAACAACAACAACAACAACAACAATTATTTCCAGTGTCAAAGTTTGGATTTATGTTCAGTTTAATTTATTTTTTACTATTTTTTGGAAATATAATTGTTAGGCATGTGATTGGTGTTGCAGAGGTGACATTTTCATGGGTTTCTGTGCTTGTAGGTGCAGTGATAGGATGAGGTTAGTGTCTTGTGCATGCAACCCTATTATATTAAGAAATTTGTTGGATTGATTCAATTCCTATGATACTTATGTATTATATTCACCCTATCATTTTTCCATACTCCCACATAGGAGTACATCATCCCCATATTGATGCAGATTGTTGACACCTCACCATTTCCATCCATATTCTCTCTCATAAGTAGATTGATGTAGTTTCTAGAAAAAAAAGATGAGAGTAAAAAAATTCTGGCAAACCAACTTTAACATTCAAAAAGTTGGTCAACATCTTACACTCTTTAAATATTTCAAAAAAGTGAATGTTAATTCTTACATGCTTTGAAATCTTCAAGCAACTGAATGTAGATAGCCAGATTTTTGACGAGGCTTGTTTTTGGAGCATTTAGGAGAGGGTACCATGATTTGGTAGTCAACACACTCATTCGTTTAGAGGAATTTATTATTGGCACAAGTGTCACAAACAATCCATCCATTAATGGGAGTTGATGGGGCTAGGTCAGCTTGATGGACTTGATGTTCAAGGTTTTTCATAGTTGGCTTGACCATTAACAAACAATCCTTAATCCATTTCTCAAGTCATTTTGATAATGAAAGCACATATTGAGCATGGTTAATTTATCTAACCTATTAGTGTAGAATTTATCTCCCACTTGAATGCCAATGCACTCCTTTAGATCACCTTGATGGTCATATTAATTAGCACTAACCATGCATAATGGTTCATATGGTTCCTTGATCATCTAATTTCATACCAAGTAATAACCTATAACTTCCAATAAGCATTCATGTCTAGGGATAAAATGAAGGAGGTCCAACTAAATACCCTATATCCAATCTATGTATGTGATTGATGATCCCACATATCACCCGAGAGATGAAATCCTCTCTTTGAAAATATTTTACCCACACTATTTGGGAGGACACTAGCTTATTATTTCACACACAAGGTTGTCCAAATTTCCATTATGCTACAAGATCCCATCCATTTCTATGTCATTCAAAGTTTCCATTAAGCTCTCCTTCAAAGATAAAATTAAGCTGTCAAAAGATACATTGAGACTACCATATTATTTTGAGGGTAAAAAAAAGTGGAAACTTATAAATATCAAGAAAGAAAATTTTCAACTGCACTACTTCTTTTCCGTGCAAGTGCACTATTTTGTTTCTCTATTTTACTATAGTGGTGCATATATCTATAATGGAAATTTTTAGTGGGATATCCTTATAAAGGAATTTATTTTGACATTAATAATTTCATTCTTCTCTTATTCTAATAGAATTTAGATTTAAAATAAATTTATACTAGAGAATTTTGTAGTGATTTTTAAAAAGAAACCCAAACTAGAGAGTTGCAAACACAAAAGACCATATTAGAGGAGAACATAGACCTACTAAAATTTCAAATAGATAATTTGAGCATTTGTATAAAATTTCAATATGATCATACTTGTATTAGGGTTTATAAATCATTGTGATAATAAGATTTAAGAGTTATAGGGGTTTCAGTCTAGGTATTATAGTGGTTAGGGGTTATATATATATTTAGGGTTAGTTAGAGGTTATATTGGTTAGGCATGATATGGGTTATAGTGGAAAGATGTTAAATACGTCAAGGTTTAGGGGTGACAGGGGGTTATAGTGACAAGGTGCTAAATAAGTTACATGAATTAAAGGATATAAGGTATAAGGGTTAAAATTTATAATTACAAGATAGAGAGGTTATAATTAAGGGTTTTACGGGTCAACGATTAAGGACTAAGGGTTATAGGAATTAGGGATTTATATGTTATAAGGGTAAGGGGTAATGGGTTTTATATTTTAAGAAATATATGGATTAGGTATATAGGTTTTCAAAGGGGTAGATGGCTTAGGGGTTTGATCTATTGGGGTTAGGGGTTATGGATTATAAGGGTTAGATGTTAAGAAGCATTTGATGTATTATAGAGTTAGAGATTATAGGTGTTAGGGTTTTGGTAGTGTTAGGGATTGGAAAGTGTTAGGGGTTAGGAATTGGAAGTGTAATGTAATCATGGTTTCAAGGTCATAAATTTCTGAGAAGAAATGAAAGATAATAAAAAAATAAAATTCCCAAAGTAATAAATCTCAAATTCCATTTTTTTTCTAACCCCTGTTGTTTGAATAAGTTTTGATTGTAGGAAAAATTTGATCTACATAATGCAATGGATCCCTATTTTCAGTGGCTAAATAATCCTTTTTTCAAAGTGTTTTATCATGCAACATATCCTTATTTTCAATGGCTACATAACCCTATTTTAAAAGTGTTTTTAGAATGATATGGATCCCTATTTTAAATGACTACAAAACCCTATTTTTTGATGTTTTTTAGCATGATATTGATCCTATCCTTCTTGATTTTTCATCTTCTAGCCATTGCTGATTTGCTTTTTATAGGGATGGAAAAATAATTTAGTTTGGAGAGGAGTCATATCATAGGGGTCATGTCATATTTCATATAACGTAACCTATCCAGTGTAAGTCATATCTAATGATGATTCACTTGATCTTTCCACACATATTTATTTTTATCACCGACACCTTACTTGAAATTTTGACATCATACTCAACCATCATTGCATGATGTCTTATTCTCATGTGTTGAAACTTCTTGTCCAAATTCAACAATTACACATAACTATCATCTTCCTCACCATTTTCATCATAATTGTTGTAATCGATTGCTAATGAACCTTCATTCTAGCACCCATCATCTCTCTTTTTGGTGGCAATGGTGTGTTTGACCATGTGACATGAAGTAGTGGAAACCAACATGTTGCACACCAACCTAAAGGAAATAGAATTTTTTGAAGAAGTGATGTGGTTAACGTACTTTTAACATTTGCAAGGGTTTGATATTGGAATTTCTTTTGAATTTCATTGCACGTTCTTGAAATATTCAACCATGGTAAGTGGTTTATGTATTCAAGTTATAGAAGTAGTGATCTTTTAGGTAATATGCTTATCAATGGAGGGAAAGTGTTGGTTTGAGTGGTGCACTATGTCTAACAACACCTAGTTGGATTTTCTAGTAGGAAATGCAAATGTGGAACATACAAGTAATAATGAGGTTATGTGATATTATCCTAGGTAGAATTGGTTTGAAGTTTCATATTATATTGAAAACTGCCTTAATTGTGAAGGCTAGTATAGTTTACTACACATATACTATTTCAAGGTTTTGATTCATTTGTGATATTGTTTCCTAGTCAATGCCCCATTTTCCTGCTTCGATATCTATAGTTGATGGCACAAATGGTGAGAACATTAAGGCACCTAGAAAATTATTTATGCCATCATGGGATAATCAAGTTACTAGTAGTAGATTCTCTTTCATTTCTCGGTTGGACATGGGAAGAGTTCGTTGTAGGGAATGGACCAAAGGAAAAAACTGACGAGGGCCTGGAAGAGGTTGTAGGGTATGAAATATAGGGAGAATCACAAGAAGGCCAAGTATAGGTTGTAGGTGAATAATTGGTTAAAGAAATGGACCCTATCAATTGAAATACTAGAGACTCTGATAGTTCCCTGCAATAAACAACCCTTTTGTGATAAAAAAAATGTAGCATGGGTAGCAATGCTATCATTCAGGAGTGTTTTAAACAAAAAAGAACCTGAGAATGCTATTGATACGAAATAAATAGCTATGGGAGCTTGACCTGGTAAGAGGAAGAGGAGAGTCAACAATTATTTGGTAAGGATATATATCTAAAGTACTTAAAGAAAAGTAAACTTTCTTATTCTAAATTATTGAGAATTAATAAGAATTTGAGTTGGATGATCAAGAGGTTGCATAAAAAATTTCCCCTTGCCCAAAAGAAGAGAATGTTACATGCCCAAACCAAACATGGATGCTTTGATTTAGGCTATAGAAGAACACATGGAAGTAAATAAAACAGCATGCAACATGATGAGAGAGGAATGAACACCTTCATGCGAACTTCACATGAAGGTGGTACTGCCAATGTAGAAATGGACTTTGACATGTTTTTTGTAGAACCTAATGATATTGAAGTTACTATGTTAGATCCTATTGTTGAAAGTGTTGATATAGAACCTAACGATGTTGAAGTTACTATGGATATTGCTATTGAAACTATTGGGGCATCTTATGCTATAGAACAAAATGAAGTAGAGACTATCATTCCCTTTTCTACAGAACTTGAAGAGGAAGTTTAGAAGGAAACCGTATTTGAAATTGCTACAAAAGTTTCTATAAAAGTTCCTATAAATCCCATTGTTGATAATGTTGCTATAGAAACTATTGAAGTACCTAATTCTATAGAATCACATGAAGAAGAGGCTTTTATTTCCTTTGCTACAAATATTGAAGGTGAATTTTTTAAGAAAACCATGTATGAGCTTGCTATATAAGTTGATAATGAAACACACGAGGAGGTTATAGAAACTAACTCATGCTATGAAGGGTCCCTAGAAGCTTAAAAATAAGATACACCAAGTTACAAAAATATAATACTTTGATATTATTTGACTTAGGGTTAAAGTAGATAAATGGAGAAGTGATACTAAATCCTTTGGTTGAGGTATCATCTCCATGCAAACTCATAGTCAAATTGTTTTAGGTCTCCAAGCATAGTGGGTTGAGTTCTATGAGAAAAAGAGGAAACAATGGAAATACATTTGGAAATAAATATAGACCCTATAAGTGGCTCAAGTGACCTTACAAACAAAAAAATAAGAAGCACGAGAAGCAATCCATCAATTCAATTTAGAAAAAGGGAAGATGTACCATTTAGCATTGGAAACACTAAAATATAAGCCCCTTCCCCAATGCATGTAATTTTATTTTATTAAAGGAATGGTGGTTTTTGTTTCAACTATGCCAACTAATTGAAGGTAAATCTTATAATATTTTCACTAATGAAGAGTTTTTAACTCTTTATTCTAGTTGTTGTGGAGAAGACAATTTTTTTTATTACAACTGTACTAGCATGAGTTTTTGCTATGAAATTCAAAGAAATGAAACCCTAATCCATTTATAGGAGATATACAATTGAGGGATTTCACAATGTGATGCCTATCTAAGTTACACGGTAAGATACACCCCCTTTTTTTATAAACATAGTATAATCATTTTAATAATTTCATAGATCCAGATTGACGATTAACTGATTGTCTTTTTTCTTGATGAGTACTGAATAATTACGAGGTCAGAATAACAAAAACGTGTAACAGAAAAACAAAGTGCGGGTATGAATTATCACATTTATCAACATAAAGTGAATTTAATAGTAAAGAAGCTTGCGTGTATTCTCTGACAAGAGAGTGCAGTGTTAACCTTCACCTGCTAGAAGTAAATCTATACGAAGGTGGCGAGCAGAAAGTAGATAGACATGATTCTAATGGAAGTTTATCGGAAGGAATGAAATACAATTGATATACAAAATTTAACTAGTTAATTTCTTTCACTGTTAACATTAAGAGTTGCACGCCAAAGGAACATAGCGTATTAAAAAAGAAATTCAACGATTGGAACAATAAAACAATTAAGGATTTATTTGTTTTCATTGTAATTTCACAATTGTGATTCTTTCACTAGGGTTTCTAATGGTCATATAGTGAGAATAATAATTATAATCATTCATAACATTTAAGATAATATGGAAATTAAATTACAGTTACTGTTCACCGGAATCCATTGATTTGCCTCTTAGATAAGCCTTTAAGCGTCAATCTGTTGATGTCGCATTTCTTGCATCGAATCTTTGTTACTACTCACCAAGCTTGCCAATCCACTGAAGTAATCACCAGATTCCTCCCTGCCAATGCAACGTGTACTCTTCTTCCCCTATGCCCCCGAGCCGCAGAGAGGCTATACAAATCCAACCATAAAACTAGCTTTGAAGTGTGCACTCACAAGTGATAAGATCCCACTTATTAACACACTTTAATGTCCAACTCTTAATAGAAATGCTCAAAGGTCTATGGTCATTACAATGACTGTGCAACCATAGAGTAGAATGCCCCTCCCTCCTTCTCCTCTCTTTAAATTGTAGATATAATCCATTTGACACACAATCCCTCATGCATAATTAGCTAATTTAGGAAACAACTTAAGTGAAATATTCACCCATCCACATGTCAAACTCATGCAAGGTTGCACTTAAAATTACCCCTTTTTATTTTAAATTAAAATCATTTTCCTTCACCCATCGTTGATTCCCCTAATTTTACTCCTAGGTGTCTCCTAGATATCCTCCATTAATGTTCAAGAGATAATTTAGTATCTTTAACTAGTTAATGAACTCCTATTAACTCTAGAGTCGCCACTAATTTAGCTTTTACACAATGAGTTAGGATTATCCCCAATTAACCCCCTTATATAAATATTTCTCATGAAATTAATATTTTTTATTTATTTTTTCACTTTTAATATTATCATGCACATCTTTAGTTCCCTTCCAAGTTGTTTGTTTTTCTTTATTTAAATATATTTTTCTTAAATTCTAAATTTCTCTTTATCCATGAACTCTTTGAATAATTTAATTGTTCATGAATATCTAATCTCTTCCCATCAAGTTGATTTTCAAAGTTTTCTAGCATGACTCTATCATCTATATTATTATTTTTCCTTGGTTAACTTACATGTTTCACCTTATATTAGAAATTTGATTGAAACAAAGGATAAGGGTGCCATGAACTCCATGCCCTTCAGGATGTATGAATGTACTCCAAGGGTGCCATGCGTCATGCCCTTCAAGCACTTTTGATTGAAACAAAGGCTAAGGGTGCCATGAACGCCATGCCTTTCAGGATGTATTGATGTACTCCAAGGGTGCCATGCATCATTCCTTTCAAGTGCTTTTGACCTTGAGCATTGGGAATATGGAACAACTAGCGAAGATGCTATTAATCTTGTAGTTTCCCCTATTACGAGACTACTGGATGCTGAGGAATAATGATTTTTCCTTATTGCACACCCCTTAACATACCTTGTGAGTGACCAAGACCCAATCTACCCTCACGACATCGTGCACCCCTCTGAGCAAGAGTGCCCCCAACTTTTCAATTCCAACCATGTTGGGAGTGCATGTGAGTGGAAACATGGATGCTATTCCACCCCTCCCTTTTCTGTTGGTCTGGTTTTGTATATGCCCACTACTCCTTTTCTGAGTTAGATTGGCAAGCATGCTCCCTGTACCTACATCCACTGAACAAGTTTTTATTAGCAATGTCCATAATGAATTTAAATTGTTTATTCAAAAATTCATCAGACATTTACTCCCTGACTTAGTCTGGAGTCCCATGTCCTTGTTGATGATACCCACATCAACTAGTCATTAAAATTCATGTACACTCGGGAACTCATTAGTAATATCTGTACAATCATGATCATCCATAAATCTTATTCAATAAGATATAATGCATACTTAATCAATTTCACATTTTGACATTTTAAGAAATTCATAATAAGTCCAACATTCATCAAGGTATTAATTAACTGAGTCATTTGTGAGCAAACACCCTCAAAGAATAAGCCGGTCGTATAAAAATAGTCAGGTGAAACGGGGAATTACATACACCCCCTATTATTTCAAACTTCATCCGAAAGTTTCAATCACAAGTCTAAAAGAAAATTAAAATAAATGCGGAAATTGTTGATGCATCTCCTCTGCGTCCACCCATGTAGCAGAATTGGGACCGTAGCTAACTCTTTTGTGGTTTCACCCACAAAAACACTTTGTATCTAACCTCATAACTATGGTAAGTTCTATGTGCATCTGGATATCTCTTTTGTATATCTTGTGCTTCCTTAAGTGTCCTACTAGAACCACTCAAATCATGAATCAAGCATCATGTCTAGAAAAAACTCAAACGATCCATGCATGTTGCATTGAATATGACAAGTAGCAAAAAACTAAAAAAGACCAAATTGGAAAATCTTAAATAAATCATCAACACTATGCTATTGTTGCATATTTTTATTTTATTCGGGCAAGTGAGTAGACTTTGAAACTATAATTTTGAGAATCTTCACCATATCCCCTCCTTTGTTAACTAAAAGGTGAGAAGTATTGGGTTTTCTTGTGGGTTACCCTTAACTAATTCATTCACTCCACCAAGTGATTTTTGGTTGAATACTAACCATTCATTTTGACATCAATGTACCCCCTCGAAGTTGGAGGACAATACTACCTTAGAGTGCAATTGTCGACTCAATCTTAAAGAAAAAACACATCCATAATTATGCTTCGGTCATGCCCAAAATGCTCATCCAAATATTTTGAAAAAACTAAGCAAAGGCATTGAAAGGCATATGTTGTTGCAACCTATCCAATCAAATATGTATTTACCTATGTATAAACTCAACAATAAGACCTACATAAAATATTGGCTTCTAAATTCCACCAACAAGAGCTCATCCAACCATAATGGACCTACCTTTTGAATATTTTCATTTTTTCCAACATCTATAAAAAATAAACTTGTTTGAAGATTGATGGAGATCAAAATATTCTATCTCCATATGGCCAACTCAATGAAAATGCTGACACTTATCAAGAATTTCATCAATCATTGAATCATCAACTTTATCAATAACATCCCTAGAGTCATCATTAACTCCTTCATCAACTTCTTGAATAACTAAATCTTTCCCCTTCAAATCTTCAATGGGAAATTCGATATTCACAAACATAAGGGGTTTGGAGTAGTCAAAAATATGAAAGGTGTTGTTATTTTCATATCCTATCCCTTTCCTATTCCCATTAACTTTTAACTCTCCCCACATCCTCACAATTATTTTAAAAAGAACCCTTTGTCTATTTATTTTCTTCCATACATTCATGAATGTTTTATTTTCTAACTAAAAAAGAAAAAACCCGCAAGCTCATATTGATATGTATCTCTTTGTGCATCCTTTTTTGCTTGGCCATACTTTTCTTGTGGTTCATCTTCATAAAAAAATTCCTTCATAAATTCACTTTTAATAAATGTGGATGATTCCATCTCACAACCAGTTAAGGAACCATTCATCATATCTTTCTTTTCATCAATATCAACCACTTGTATTAGGTCATTGGTGTCACAAGAAATTGAAGAGCTAAGCGGAACAAATATTGGGGTTTGTTGGATATATACCAGTATGTGTTTTATTTCTGTTTCTTGGAGCATGACCATACTTAATTGTTTTTACCATCAATTCTGTCTGTGGTTTCTTTCATCCTTTTATTTCTTTTCTTTTTTATATATTTTGTTTCTGTTTTAGCTCTGGTTTGTTTGTTTCTTCTTTGGCTTTGGTTGGTTGGGGTTAAGAGGTTGGCTCTGGTGGCTTTGGTTGGTTTGAGTCACGAGGGAGGGTGATGTTGCAGAGAACATAAGATGGAATGAGGGATCAGATGGGTGGGAAATGTTAAAGGTTGAGAATGTATGCATTTATTTGTTATTTAAATTTTTGGATGGCAATACAATCCATTATCTCATGGTTAAGTATGTTATCCTGGAGCATTTCATCATCCTCTTTTATTTTCTTAAATTTTGTTATTTGATTTCAAAATTTATAGCTTTCTTTCTTTTGGAACCATAAATATGGATGGGTTTACATAAAGGGTTCGCCCTTTTAAAATCGAGGTTGTTATTTCATGTCATTATTTACTCTTATTAAGAGCCATGAGTGGGATATATATATATATATATATATATATATATATATATATATATATATACGAATCCACACTCGGCTCTCAATTTTGAAGTGGAAAAAAATTGAGCTCAAATTTATCCCCCGCTTTCCATTTGTAGAGTAAGTACGTGGTCGCTCAATATGAATATCTAATTCAATGATGAATGCCATGCTGCTACTACTCTTATATGAGGTCAATGCCAGTTTTGAAAAGGGAATGCTTCACCTTGAAGGAGACACAAAGATAGGAGACACTACTTACTGATGTTAATCGCGCGCATGCCCACACATATTAATATTAATATTAAAGGGTCCAAAGTCTTTTGTTTGGGAAAGTGAGTAGACTTTGAAACTAGAATTTTGAAAATTATCATCAATATCTCCTCCTTTGTCAACTAAAAGGTGAGAAGTCTTCGGTTTTCTTGTGGGTTACCCTTAACCAATTCATTCATTTCACCAAGTGATTTTTGGTTGACTACAAACCATTCATTTCAATATCAATTTACCTCATTGAAGGTGGAAGAGAGTACTACCTTAGAGTGTAGTCGTCAACTCAATTTTCAACTGAAAAATAAATCCATAATTAGGCTTCGATCATGCGCAAAATTATCATTCGAATATTTTGAAAAAACTAGGTAAAGGAATTGAAAGCCATATGTTGTTGCAACCTCTCCAATCAAATATGTCTTTACCTATGTATAAACTCAACAATAAGACCTACATAAAAAATATTGGCTTCTAAATTCCATCAATAAGAGCTCATCCAACCATAATGGACCTACCTTTTGGAGCTTTTAGCTTCTTCCAACATCTATAAAAAATAAACTTGTTTGAAGACTGATGGAGATCAAAATATTCTATCTCCATATGGCCAACTCAATGAAAATGATGACACTTCTCAAGAATTTCATCAATCTTTGAATCATCAACTTTATCAATAACATCCTTAGAGTCATCATTAACTCCTTCATCAACTTCTTGAATAACTGAATATTTCCCCTTCAAATCTTTGGTGGGAAATTTGATATTCACGAACTGAAGGGGTTTGGAGTAGTCAAGAATATGAAAGGTGATGTTATTTTCATATCCTATCCCCTTTCTATCCCTATTACATTTTAACTCTCCCCACACTGAGTCTCACAATTATTTTAAAAAGATCATTCTTTGTTTGTTTATTTTCTTCCATACATTCATGAATGATTTCTTTTGTAACTACAAAAGAAAAAATTGCAAGTTCATATTGATAGGTATCTCTTTGTGCATCCTTTTTTGCTTCTCCATTTTTTTCTTGCGGTTCATCTTCATCAAAACTTTCCTTCATCAATTCAATTTTAATCAACGTGAATGATTCCATCTCATAACTAGTTACACAACCATCCATCATATCTTTCTTTTAATCAACATCAACCACTTGTATTAGGTCATTGGTGTCACAAGTAAAATCAATAATCAATTTGTCATGCTTCATGTTCTCAATTTGAATTTTGAACATATCCAACTCTGTCACTCAATTTTTGTTTGAGTGATTCTATCAATTGATCCTTCATATGTTTTTGCTTGCGAATATCAACAACCTGATCATTTAAATATGCTAGTTGTTATTCTAATTCATTTGGACATTGTGTTCTTGACACTTCAATATTTTAATATACCATTTTCTTTTATCAATTTATACCCTCATTAACACATTTGGCTTATGTATCCTTTTCATCTCCTATGGAGAATCATGTAGATGTTCTTGAAATCTTGAATATTTTGATTTGCATTTTGTAAATGTTTTCCTCATTCGCCCATGTTTGAGAAACTGATTGTCTCACGCTTCCTTGAATAAACTATTGGCAGAAACCCAAAGATACTGGGTACTATTGATCATACACCCAACTTGTATGTGATCACAATGATTTGACTTCTTTAGGATGATAAAAAAAGAGCTTTTTACAATTCCACCCTTTTTATTTTTTACATTACATTTTGAATCCACTATTGATTTCAACTTAGAGACTATCTTTGATGCACTCAATATGTTGAATTCAATGGCTCAAAAAAATATTGACTCAAAATACTTACAAAGATATTCAATAATCCTTTACAAACTTTCTTTCTTTATGTTGATGTTATAATAAGGAGTGATTAAAATCTTTGCAAAGTTATAAAATATCTTGATAATTCTTTATAGCACTCACCTTATGTACTCAAATTCCTTTAGAAAATATAACATGTTCACCAAATTTAATATATGTGAGGTGTTGCTAATGCGAGTGTAGTTCAATAGTTAAAATATGCAAGGAGAAGGCCAATTCATAATGCAAACAATGGTGCCCTTCTTCAACCTGAGACTTGAGCTTTCATCCCTAAATCAAGACTCAACCATTGCCAGAAAATGAGAAATGCATTAATTTTGAGTAAATGGTGCGTCACAACATAATTATAATGTGAAGCTCTCTTCTCAGATGACAACTCAAGGGCTATGTTGAAACCCTTTTCACAATTTGGTCAAGTTTTCCCTCAATGACAACAAATACAAGTTTGTCATTCGTTTATTTACATAATCTTGATGCAAAGTCCGTTGTGTTTGCAATTATAATTTTGGTGCAAAAAAGAAGGTTGTTAATAATTCTGTACAACTACAAATATAAACCCTCATTATTTTAATATCTCTTCTAGGCTCCTAATATCAAGATACAATTATGCACTCAAATTCCTTTAGAAAATACAACTTATTCACCAATTTTAGTGTATGTGAAGTGCTATGAGTGAGGGTGATGTAGGAGCATCTAGCTAGTTAAGTTCGTGATTGACATTATGGGTCAAAAGATTTGATAGAGGAAGTTGGTTTCCTAAAATCTCCATTTAAATTGTAATTCTCTCAAAGGTATCTTTGTAGTTAGGTGGTTTTATTATGTGTCAAATAAGTTCCAGGTAATAGAACAACTTGGACAAATTGGGAGTTCGTTAGGAAGAAGTATATTTGTGGTTAGTAGGTCAGATTTACAGTTACGAAAGATTATGTATGGGTTTCTTGAATGTAATCAGTTTAGAGGGAATTGGAGAGTGGGCTCAGAGCGTGTGGAAGAGGTCCGAGAGATCCAAGAGGGAACAATGCCATATCACTACTGTATATTTTTTTCCCTTCCAGATTTAATAATTCCAGAGATTGTATTTTAATGCATTTAGTCGAGTTCTATTACACAATTACTTTGCTTACCATTTTCATTTGCATACTGAATGATAGAGCTGGGGTCAACTTAATTTTCATTTACAAGAGGAATAAACCTGTGACTATATTGACCAGTCGAAATTTCATCTTGAGGTTCTGCTACAGGTTCCAAAAAGGGCCTCGGAGTTTGGCTGCAATTACTCTTGTAATATCAATAGGGAGACATCTAATATCCGACTGTATTGACCCTCCATTGACAACGATCGATATAAAACGTAAAAATGTGTAAACCCTCTAGTCCAATCACCAATAAGCGATTATGAGTTAGTTTTGGCGTGTGACCCTGCAACCCTTGGTTGTGTTAGCATCGAGTGACAAAATTTCCATTGTGGATGATTTAGCGTTCCCACTAGCCATCTGCTAAACAATGGAAAGGGGATATAACAGTAAACACTAAAAGCTATCACAAGAGGCGTAATATTGATTCAGATCCATCTTCATAGGGTGTTATTCAATATTTAAAAGAAAATGATGCAAGGAGAAAGCCATTTCACAATGCAATACAATATTGTCCGTCTTCAACGTGAGACTTGAGAGATTTCATCCCTAAATCAAGATTCAACCATCACTAGAAAATGAGATGCATTAATTTCGAGTAAAACATGTGTCACAACATATAGATACAAATCAATGGCTATATTGAAACCCCTTTCGCAATCTTGTCAGGTTTTCCCCCATGAAAGCAATGACAAGTTTGTCATTTTTTAATGTGGCACATTACAATCTCGATGAAAAACCAATTATATCTACAATTACAATTTTAGTGCAAGAAAGAAAGTTGTTAAAAATTCTTTACAACTAGCAATACAAATCCTCATTTAAAAAAAACAATCTCTCCCCGAGGCTCTTAATATCAAGATACAACTAGTGAACTCTTGCTAGGCTTTTAGGCTTTCTCAAAATTACTCTTGTTAAGACCTAGGCAAAGCCCCACGTTAAGTATAAAACCCCTTATTAAGCCCTTCATATTGAATTATTATATTTCTAGTGTTATATTTGTATGTAGACCAGAACCCTTCATTGTACCATTTTGTCTCATTATATATATATATATATATATATATATATATATATATATATATATATATATCAAGGAGACCTAGTCTTAGGATCATCATATATCATATTGTACATTGAATATA
>ML783144.1:1166479-1211589 GCA_009831015.1 Picea engelmannii | reverse complement strand
TATATATATATATATATATATATATATATATATATATATATATATATATATATATATATATATATATATATATATATATATATATATATATATATATATATATATATATATATATATATATATATATATATATATCAAGGAGACCTAGTCTTAGGATCATCATATATCATATTGTACATTGAATATATAGTAAAATGAGATTTTCCCCTTGAAGATGTCTGTTATTCATTGACTTTTTTATCATTTTCAATCCTAGGGTTTTTCTTCTACAAGCGAGTCATATTGGTATTTTCACTATAACACTTTTTTTTGGATTCTTCAGACAATGAAATTTGGAGGTTACTTAGGAGACATATCAGAGTACCCCTGGTAAATCTTTTAGGTTTTGGGTCTTTATGATTTCAGAGATATAGCCTATGGAAGATAGGCTTTTTGACTCATCCTGAATTCAGTTTAAAACGAGTCATCTTGTAATTTCCATTATAACTTTTTTTTCTAGGAGGTTTTAGACAATGAAATTTTGTGGAGACTGAGGAGACATAGCTAATTATGTCTACTCCAAATTTAAGGTTTTGGGTCATTATATTTTTGGTGATATATTATGTGGAATTAGGGTTTGTGACAAGTCCTAAAATTAGTCTCAAATGAGTCATATTTTTATTTTCACTATAAAAATAATTTGGTGAAGTCTTTGACTATGAAATTTTCATAATCCCGAGGAGACATAGCGAATTACCCGTGGAATTTTCTTTCAGAACTTGAATCCTTCTAATTTGTGAGATACATCTTGTGGAATTTGGGGCATTTTTCTAATCCTAAAATTAGTCCTAAACAAGTCATTTTGGTATTTGTACTATAACTTTTTATTAGTGAAGGTTCATATTGTGAAAATTTAAGGAGTTTAAGAAGTCATCTTAGAGTAATATATGTCAAAATTTTAGTCTCAGAAGGGTTCAAAGTTCAGAGATATATTAGGAAAAAGGTCGTCCATCTAGGCACACTCCAAATTAAGGGTTTGAAAGGTACATAACTTACAATTGGCATAGTTTTTAAATCGAAATATCTATTTTTGGTGATTCAAAATTTGTGATAAAGGAGAAAAAGAGCAACATTATTATTTTCTCACATGGCAAAGGGTTCTACCAGAAATAATACGGGTACTCATAAAAACTCAAACATGGAATCCGAAGAAAGTGAAGACTTAGAAAACATGCTAACCCAATTAAATAACCAAGTTGATAAAATGAGTGCTAATATGACGAAACCAGTGGATTTATCACATTCTTAGGAAAACCTCAAAAAGGAAATGAATGAAAATTGGGAACATATGGAAAAGAGGATGGATGAAAATTGGGAACATATGAAAAAGAAGATGAAAGAACTGAAAAATTCCATGTCTGATGTGTTCTTAAACACCCTAGATGAGAGACTCCCTAAAGGAGATAACAAGATGCAAGGAAATCATGAAAATAAGGACAACAAGATTGTTGAGACTCAATCACAAATGGGGAGTATTTTTTCACTTTTAGAGAGCACAAATTCTGAACCTCAAAATCATGATCATTCATTACTCCAAGATCCACATCATCAAGGCTTCAAGTCAACACCAAGGAACTGATTCATTCCGAAGATCGATACAGGGAAGTTTGATGGTAAAGATCCTATAACATGGATATTCTAGATGGAGCAATACTTTGATCTACACCAAGTTCCAGCTTACAAAAGGTACCTATTGCATCCTTGTATTTAGAAAATGATCAATTTGTTTGGTATCAATGGCTATGTGAAAGAAAAAAGAATTCTATTATCTCTTGGTCCATTTTTATGGATGAATTGATATCACATTATGGGAATATCAAGAACAATACATTCTTTAGTCAATTGATAAATCTTCAGCAAAAAATTCCAATTACAAAGCACATTCAACAATTCCAAAAGCTTAGTCTCAGGGTAAAGAACATTCTCGAGGATAATTTGTTAGAACTCTTTATGGGAACTTTAAAGGAGAAAATTCAACATGAGGCGTGTCTCTTCGAACCTAAATCCATAGAGAAAAATTTCAGTATGGAAAGGAAAGTGGAAAATAAAAATATGGCCACTAGAAGGGTGACCACTAACAACTATAGAGAGCACCATGTTCCCTCTCCTAACCTCACTCAACCGACAAGGTTGACACCTTAGCAAATGGATGAAAGAAGAGAAAAATGACTATTTTTCAATTGTGATAGAAAGTAAAGTAAGGGGCATAAATGTGGCAAGAAGAAAATTCTACATAGACTATGAAGAGGAAGAAGATCAAGAATTAGAACCATCACAATATCTAGGTCTAGAAGAGACTACTCCAACGATATCTTGTCATGCATTGGCCGACATCAATACTCCACAAACCCTCAAGATACAAGGATACATCAAAAAGAAAAAAGGTAGCATTGTTTCTTGATTTTGGTAGTACCCATAACTTCATCAATTACAAATTAGCAAAAGATCTCAATTGCTTTGTATTCCCAACACCAAAGTTTCAAGTAATGATTTCAGATGGAGGTACCATAAATTGTTCTGGGAAGTGCCATAATATTAAGATCAATACGGGGGAGTATTTTTTGGATAGTCCCATGATTTCCATCGAAATGGGTGGTGTGGATATTGTATTAGGGGTCCAATGGTTACAATCATTAGGAACAATGACCCTTAATTTTCAAGATATTTTCATGACATTTTCCTTACAAGGAAAGGAAATTGAGCTTAGAGGTATCCAAAGGAAACCCTCCAAGGTGATTATCTCTAATAACATGAAAAAATTACTCAAAAAGGGACACCATGGTGTAATTTCACAATTGTGCTCATTATATGTTCAAACATCTATATCCTATGCTCCAATGGATCTCCAAATATTTATCAACAACCATTCCAAGTTATTTGGAGAGATGCCTAAGGGTCTTCCACCTACTTGAGATCATGACCATGCTATTCATTTTCAACCAGGAAGTGTACCACCTAACATTAGACCTTATAGGTATACATATGCATATAAGAGTGAGATTGAGCATATCATCCAAGAAATTTTAGAGGTGGGAATCATTCAACCTAGCCAAAGTTCTTTCTCTTCAACAAAAGTGACAGTTACAAAGAAGGATGGTTCATGGCGTATGTGTCCATATTATAGGCAACTCAACAAAATGACCTTCAAATTTAAGTTTCTTATTCTTGTCATTGATGAATTATTAGATGAGTTGCATGAATACATTTTCTTTACTAAGTTGGATCTTTGTTTTGGATATCATCAAATCAGAATGAGGCGAGAAGACATTCCCAAAACATCCTTTAGAACACATGAAGGTCACCATGATTTTTTGGTTATGTCATTTGGACTTACTAATGCACCTTCAACATTTCAAAGCTTGATGAATGTTATTTTCAAACCCTTAGAAAATTTGTGTTAGTATTTTTTGATGACAAACAAATCTAGTACAAATCTTGGGAAGAACATGTACACCATGTTGAAAAAGTATTACAAGTTTTCGAAGAGAAACAACTTTATGCAAATCCTTCCAAGTGTGCTTTTGGGGTTCAAGAAGTGGAATATTTGGGTCATGTTGTATCTCATGAAGGTGTAAAAGTGGACCCTAACAAAATTAAAGCAACGAGGGAATGGTCAATTCCCAAAAGCTTGAAGAAACTTAGAGGATTATTAGGATTGATAGGATATTACCGCAATTTTGTCAAGAACTATGGTAAAAGATAAACACCTCTAATAATATTATTAAAGATTGAAACATTTTCATGGACTCAAGCAACCGCCAAATCTTTTGAAAAACTTAAGGAGTCTATGTGTACAACTCCTGTCTTGGCCACACCTGGCTTCACAATTTTTTTATTGTGAAGTATGTTGCCTTGGGCCATGACATTGGTGAAGTTTTAATGCAATAAGGAAGGCTCCTTGACTTTGAAAGAAACCAACTTAAAGGAAAAAACTTACTCAAACCCATTTATGAAAAAGAAACATTGGACATACTACATGCAATTGATAAATGACGCCCTTACCTAATAGGAAGACACTTCAAAGTAAAACGGATCATGATAGTTTGAAGTAATTCTCGGAGCAATGATTATCTTTAGAAGAGAAACAAACAAAGATGCTATGATATGACTTTGAAATTATCTACAAAAAATGAAAACATAATATTGTGGTAGATACCCTTTCAAGGAAAGAAGAAGAAACATAAGGTTCACTATGTGCTATTTCTATTATGTAATCTGATTGGGTGGAAGAAGAAAGAATAGAATGGAAGCAAGATCAAGATGTATGCAAGATCATTCAAAAACTAGAAGAGGAACCCAGTTCATTAGATAAGTTTGTATGGAAGAATGATTTGCTATGGTATTATGATCGCCTATATTTATGTAAGAATTACCAACTCAAAAAGAATGTCCTTATGGAATCACACATTTATCCTATAGGAGGACATTCAAGGTTCTTTAAAACTTGCTACAAGATCAAGAAGGATTTTTTCTGGGAAGGTCTTAAAACTGATGTTCAAAAGTTTGTATCTGAATATGTGGTTTTCCAACAAAATAAGGGAGAGACAACTGAGACGACAATATCCTACAACCATTAGATATACCAAGTCAACGTTGGGAACAAGTTTCAATGGATTTTATTATAGGTTTACCCAAATATGAAGGAAATACTATCATCATAGTAGTAGTGGATTGACTAGAAAAGTATGCCCATTTTTTCTCTCTTTCTCAACCTTTTAAAAAAAGTACAGTAGCCACAACATTCATGGAAACAATTCAAAATATATATGGAGTCCCCAAGATTATTGTAAGTAACAAAGATCCAATTTTCATTGGAAAATTTTGGAATGAATTGTTTTCTTGTTTTGGTACTCAATTGGCTCACAACTCATCTTATCATCCTCAATCTGATGGGAAAACTGAGATTGTGAATAAATGTCTAGAATGATATTTTCGTTGCTTTACATCTAATAAAAAAACAATGGGTCAAGTGGTTTCCCTTAGTAGAATGGTGGTACAACACATCCTTCCATACTTCATGAAAAATGTCCCCATTTCTGGAACTTTATGGATACCATCCTCCATCCACCACGTCACCCTTGAAAGGGAATACAAAGGTTCAGGCAGTGGAGGACCACATAGGGGACCAAAAAGAGGTTCTCAAACTATTTAAGGACAACTTGGTTATGACACAAAATAGGATAAAACAACAAACATATTGACATCACAATGGAAGGGAATTTGAAGTGGGTGATTGTGTATTTTTGAGGCTACAACCATATAAACAGATGTCCCTCAAGAAACAAAAGAAGGACAATAAACTAGCACCCAAATATTGTGGACCCTATAAGGTGTTGAAAAGAATTGGAAGTGTGGCTTACAAATTGGAGTTGCCTCCATCTTCACATGTACATCCAATCTTCCATGTTTCTTGTTTAAAGAAGGTAATTAGTGACAAGATCCCAGTCCAAATTATTTTACCATAGATTAATGAAGAAGGGAAAATCATACTAGAACCAGAAGAAATCCTTAAAACAAGGATTATACAACTACAAAATCGAGCAATTACTGAGTACCTCGTCAAATGGAAGAACTAATGAAATTATTGTCATTGATGTCAAAGTATTAATGATGCCAGTAATGTCATATTACAACATTACAATACACACAACATTTCCAATATATATATATATATATATATATATATATATATATATATATATANAGAGAGAGAGAGAGAGAGAGAGAGAGAGAGAGAGAGAGAGAGAGAGAGAGAGGTCTACAAGTATATTAAAAAAATGGTGCATGTGAAAAGGTAAAAAATTGTATTATACTAATTCACCCCCCTCCCTCTTAGTATAAGTGTGTGCTCAACAATTTGTATTAGATTAGGTTCCTATGGAAATAGTCTGACCACTGGACGATAGATCTCAAGAGCACACATGTCCGGTCAAGAAGGTTTCTCTACAAACATGGCTCCATTGTTTGATAGAACAAACTATGCCTTCTGGAGCATAGAGATGTGAACATATCTAAATGACCTTAGGTTTGATATTTGGAAATCAGTCATGAATGGTTATACAACCCTGACAAATCCACCAACAGATGCATCCAGGAAGAATCATAGTGAACATAATGCAAAATCAATGAGTTCCATCTTATGCGGTCTATCCAAATCTGAGTTTGTTAAAGTGATGCATTGTAAATCGACAAAATAAATTTGGGATAAACTTCAAAATATCTATGAAGGTGATGGAAAGGTTAATAGGACAAAGCTCTAAACTCTTAGAAGACAGTTTGAGATCCTGAAAATGAAAGACAAAGAAAATGTTGGAGCCTATCTTCTCCATGTGGATGAAAGTGTCAACACCATCAGAGGACTTGGTTAAAAGGTTGAAGAATTGATGATTGTAAAAAAGGTGCTAAGGTCACTCCCCTTAATATTTGATGCCAAATTTTCCGCCATTGAAGAAATGAAGGATATTGATTCATTAACAATGTATTAATTGCATGGGATCCCCATGGCATATGAAATGATGATAGATAAAGAAAATCCATCAAATAAAGAAGCAACCTTCAAAACCTTGAAGAAGACAAAGAATGAAGAGAATTAATCAAGAAATAACTCCAACAATAATCAGATGCAAAGTAAGCCCATTTTATAAGGAAACTCAAGAAAGGATCCGGAAAATATAAAGACAAGCTTCCCTTTAAATGCTTTAATTGTGAAAAAGTATGACATTTTACTAATAAGTGTCCATATGCAAAGGATGAAAGTAGTGATGATGAAGAAGACCATAATGTAAAGAAAGGGAGCAAACATCATTAACAAAAAAGAACCACAAACATGAAAATAAGAAGAACTCTTATAAGCAGAAGAAGGATCTCTACTTAGAAGGGGTTAGTGACTCGTTTGAAGAAAGAAATAAAAGAAGTTTCTATAGTGATAGAGATGAAACTCTCTTTATGGAAATCGAAACAAAGATTGATGAAGACAAAGGAAAAGAAACAATGGACTTAGAAGAAGCAAAAAATGTTGAAACAGATGGGGAAGTGAATCTTGAAGAAGAACTCATTTGTGCCTTAAGAGAAATAAAGAAGCTTAGGAAAAATAATTTGAAACAAAAGGAACAACTGGAAAAATATGAAGAAGAGGATTGTGATTCAAAATCCAAAATGTCACAAAGCCTTAAAGAAACAAAAAATACCATCATGAAACTAAAGGTTCGATTAGAAGAAGCAAGAATGATGGAAGATGTGGTGAGAATCCAGCTGAAGAAAAATGAAGAAAAATGAAGAAAATTGCGAAGAGCTAGAATCTGAAATTGTTTCCTTAAGAAAGGAACCAGAGAAAACAACTATTAAGTTGAATAAAATCTTGAAGTTTGAAAAGAGTACTGAAATATTAGATGATATCATCAATTGTCAAAGGTCTCCATTCATTAATATTAGTCTTGGATATGATTTTGTTGTTACCTCCCAACCTACACCTAGCCTTGCTACAACTAGGGAAGTTTTATTTGTTGCATGTGGAGTTCAGACTGGTTTTCCAAAAGATGAACCTACTATTGATTGTGCCAAATATATTGATGAGTTTCTTGTTCCTCACATAGCATAATTGAGCATACAGATGACATTGTTATCGATGTGTTGGGTTGTTCCAATCCTGCAAGTAAAATTGATCCTGAGCCTACTTCCTCTGATTAGCCAGTGAAAAAATTTGTGCCCTATCATAATCCTCACTATAAAAATCGAAGGAATGGAAATCATGCTTTTATACCTTTGCAGAAGAGACGTGAAAGACATAATTATGGACCCGTGCCGACTACTAGGATAGATTATGGTTTGATTGATGGATGATCATGGAATCATTTGACCATATGTTTGAGGAATTCATATTTTTGTGTATTATCAACTATACAGTCGTGCGACGTTCCTCTTAGTTACTGATGATTTCCTTGGAAGTGTTCAACCGAGGATCGATCCGACATGAAAACCGATTGGAGTTTCGACTGAGTGCTTAAGGATAAGAATAAATTCAAGGGGAGCATCTCTTTTCCATTAATGTCAAAGGGGGAGAGTTGCAGACATGGGGAGAATTATCTATATTCCTAGGAGAGTTGCAGACAGGGGGAGAATTATTTCTATGCATGGTGGACTATGTGTTTCGTTGCAACATTTCCATCAATGACAAAGGGGGAGATCGGTTGAATTATTGTCATTGATTTCAAAGGGTTAATGATTTCATTAATTTCATATTATGACATTACAATACTCACAACATTTCCAAGCTTGATTTATATATATATGTCTACAAGTATATTAAAAAATTGGTGCAAGTGAAAAAGTAAAAAATGTCTTATATTGATTCACCCCCCCTCTTGGTATAAGTGTGTGCTCTCAACAAGAACCTACTAGTGGAAGATGCAAGATGGGAGAATGAGTTCTTCATGCAGAAACACCTGCAGTTAGTCAAGTGTTGAGGAAAACACTTATTTGAAGTGGAGGGGCATGTTAATCCCTAGGAAAAGTCCCATGTTAAGTATAAAACCCCTTATTAAGCCCTAGATATTGAATTATTACATTTCTAGTGTTATATTTGTATGTAGGCTAGAACCATTCATTATACCCCTTTGTCTCCTACACACACACACACACACCAAGGAAACCTAGTCTTAGGATCATCATATCTCATATTGTACATTGAATATATTGTAAAAGGAGGTTTCCCCCTCGAAGAGGACTTTTATTCATTTTCAAGTCGTTGGTTCATAACAAATCTTGACATAAACAACATGTCAAAACATATTTACATTGTAAACTCTCTCATCAGATGACAAATCAATGGCTATATTGAAACCCTTTTCACAATCTTGTCATGTTTGACCCTAGTGAAAACAATGACAAGTTTGTCATTCATTTACATCACACATTACAATCTTGATGCAAAATCAATTATATTTACAATTACAATTTTAGTGCAAAAAAGAAGGTTGTTAAAATATTTTTGCAACAAAAAATATAAACCCTCTCTAAAAACATCTCTCCACTAGGCTCCTAATATCAAGATACAACTAGCAATCTCTTCTTGGGCTTTTAAGCTTTCTCAAAATTACTCTCCGATATAGTTGCTTCAATCAAAATTCCCTTTTTACACATTACTCAGACTTCACCACCACATGTTAGAGTTTTGGTATTCAATGATATTGATCATTGACCTATTTGCACCAAGTAATATATGATTGAGCTTATTCACAAAAACACTTCGATATCAAGATCACAAAGTCTCCCTTCGAACTTCATTTCTTGTCTTCTATGGTGAGAATTACCCATTATAAACCATAACATTACTTTTGTACATGATGCATGTGCGATATATATAATAGGAAAACAACAAAATATACTTCTTAAACATGGCTTTATAGTTTTGACCTTACATCTATCAAATTGGATACACGCACACACATATGCTCCTACCTCATATTCTTAAATTCTTTAGACTTCGCTTACACTCGTTTGGTGTACACGATTTCATGCACATCACAATCCTCAACCATGCATTTTTCATTATAAAAACCTTTCACTCCATAGTTGTCATATTCAATGATTGTCTCATGCATCGGGATCACACGTAATATTCGTGCATACATACATATATACATATCTACACATACCATCATATCTACATATACCATCCATCATATCTTTCTTTTCATCAATATAAACCACTTGTATTAGGTTATTGGTGTCACAAGAAACATCAATAATCAATTTGTCATAACGTTCTCAATTTGAATTTTGAACATCTCCAACCCTTTCACTCAAATTTTGTTTTAGTGATTCTATCAATTGATCCTTCATATCGTTTTTCTTGTGAATATCAACAACCCAATCATTTAAATATGTTAGTTGTTCTTCTAATTCATTTCTACATTATGTGCTTGACACTTCAATATTTGCATATATCATTTCTTTTTTTTATCAATTTATCCATTATTAACACATTTTATTTATGTAGCCTTTTAATCTCCTATGGAGAATTATGTAGATGTTCTTGAAATCTTGAATATTTTGATTTGCATTTTGTAATTTTTTTCCTCATTCACACATGTTTGAGAAACTAATTGTCTCACACTTCCTTGAAGATGCTTGATATTGTGGAAAACCCTAGGGTACTAGGTACTATCAATCATGTACCCAAATTGTATATGATCCCAATGATTTGACTTCTTTAGGACAATAAAAAAAAGAACTTCTTACATTTTAAATCTAATATTGATTTCAACTTAGAGACTATCTTTCATGCACTCAATATGTTCAATTCAACGGCTCAAAAAAATCTTCACTCAAAAAGACATACACAGATCTCCAATCATCCTTTACAAACTTTTTCCCCTTAAGTTGATGTTATAATAAGGAGTGATTAAATCTTTGCAAAGTTATAAAATCTTTTACAATGCTTTATGACGCTCACCTTATGCACTCAAATTCCTTTAGAAAATACAACTTGTTCACCAAATTTAGTGCATGAGAGGTGATTCTAATGCGGGTGTAGTTCAATAGTTAAAATATGCAAGGAGAAGGCCAATTCATAATGCAACACAATGGTGCCCCTCTTCAACCCGAGACTTGAGAGATTTCATCCTTAAATCAAGATTCAACCACTACCAGAAAATGATAAATGCATTAATTTTAAGTAAATGTTGTGTCACAACATAATTATAATGTGAAACTCTCTTCTCAAATGACAAGTTAAGGGCTATGTTGAAACCCTTTTCACAATTTGCTCAAGTTTTCAAGTTTCCCCCCAATGAAAGCAAAGACAAGTTTGCCATTTATTTATGTAGCATTGCAATCTTGTTGCAAATTCAATTGTGTTTGCAATTACAATTTTGGTGCAAGAAAGAAGGTTGTTAAAAATTCTTTACAACTAGAAAAAAAAACACCCCATTTTTTAATCCCTCCCCTAGGCTTCTAATATCAAGATACACTTATGCACTCAAAGTCCTTTAGAAAATACAACTTATTCACCATTTTGTAGTGTATGTGAAGTGCTACTATTGAGGGTCTAGTTCAATATTTAAAAGAAAATGATGCAAGGAGAAGGCCAATTCACAATGCAACACAATATTGTCCCTCTTCAACCTAAGACTTGAGAGCTTTCATCCATAAATCACACTCGACCATTGCCATAAAATGAGATGCATTAATTTCGAGTAAATGACATGTCACAACATATTTACAATGAAAAGCTCTATTATCAGATGACAAATCAATGACTATGTTGAAACCCCTTTCACAATATTGTCATGTTTCCCCCCAATGAAAACAATGACTCTTTTGTCACTTGTTAATGTGGCACATTACAATATTGATGAAAACATCAATTATATCTACAACTACAATTTCAGTGCAAGAAAGAAAGTTGTTAAAAATTCTTTACAACTAGAAATATAAACCCTTATTTTTTTTGAAAAATCTCTCCCCTAGGATCATAATATCAAGATAGAACTAGTGCACACTTGCTAGGATTTTAGGTTTTCTCAAAATAACTCTAGACATAAATAGCGTGTCACAACATATTTACATTACAAAGTCTCTTATCAAATGACAAATCAATGTCTATGTTGAAACCTTTTCACAATCTTGTCATGTTTGACCCCAATGAAAACAATGACAAGTTTGTCATTCATTTATGTCACACATTACAATCTTGATGAAAAATCGATTATATTTACAATTACAATTTTGGTGCCAAAAAGAAAGTTATTTTTTTTTAAGACTAAAAATATAAACCCTCTTAAAAAATCTCTCCTCTAGGTTCCTAATATCAAGATACAACTAACATGCTCTTCCTAGGATTTTAAGCTTTCTCAAAATTAATCTCAAATATAGTTGTTTCAATCAAAATTCCCTTTTTACACATTACCGATACTTCACCTCCACATGTTAGAGTCTTGGTATTCAATGAGATTGATCATCAACCTCTTTGCACTAAGTAAGATATGATTGAGCTTATTCACAAAGACACTTCAATATCAAGTTCACAAAATCTCCTTTCCAAATTCACTTCTTGTCTTCTATGGTGAGAATTACCCATTATAAACAAGAGCATTACTTTTGTACATGATGCATGCGTGATATATGTCATGGGAAAACAACAAAATATACTTCTTAAATGTGGGTTTATATTTTCAACCTTACATCTTTCAGACTGGCTACATGCACACACATCCTCTCCTTTCTTAAATTCTTAAATCCTTCATAGACTTCACTTACACTCATTTGGTGTACATAATTTCATGCATGTCACAATCCTCAACCATGCATTTTCATTACACAATCCTTTTACTCCATAGTTTTCATATTCAATGATTGTCTCATGCATTGAGATCACACATAATATTCGTGGGCTCAAAAAACGAAGGTGGTTGAATCTCCCATGAAAAATGAAGGCAATTGAATCTCCCATGAAAAATGAAGTCTTTATATGAAAACTTCATGTTGAGAAATATTTTGTTTCGATAAAAAAAAGTTCGCATTTCTTGCACAACAATAGAAGTGACAAATGATGTCACTGGTAGTAGTTTGATCTTCTCTCTCTGGCCAATGACGCTTTGAAAGATGCATGTTGTTTTGGTTTTGAAATAAATGAAGTGACATGATGGTTTTATCCTAACAACTCAACTTTTCACAAATCGATTGAGGATTTGATCATATTTTCCCCTCTTTGATTTGGGTTGCAAGACAACTATCACATCAACTATTGATTTTCATTTTTCTATTGAGCAATTGGGAGATTGCTTAATCTGATTTGTTGTTCCACTATTTGAATTTGATTGCAACAACATTAAATCATCGAATTATTTGAATGGTTGTCACTGGCTAAGGAATCTGACTTTTTATGCAATTACCAATTTGACATGGATCACAACCTTCACCCATGCATCATTATCATGGAGCTTCTAGTCCCTTAAAACCGTAAGAGCTCTGATACCATTTAATTATACTCACACTAATTTAATAATGATTAAATGGGTGTAATCACTTTTTGAGCTAAATTTGTTATCATTGGCATTTTATCAAGAGATAAGGATACTGCGAGACAAAATAAGATTTAATACACACTTGAAATGTAGAGAAAGGTGGCTAAGAACTTAATGATCGTAGAGCAATAAAAACTATAACTTTTGGTGTCAATTATATAGGTGGAAAGAACTTAATGATTGTAGAGAAATTCACATGCTAATAGATGTTAATGAAAGAATTAAAAATATTCATTCTTTTACAAATTTGTATCACATGAAAATTAATATTGTATGTATCCACTTATAATTTATATAACTAAAAATTGGAAATGTGGAACACATAATTTATTGTATATATGCATATGTTATTTTTTTAGGGATGGTAATTTATATTGGGTGTGGTTAGAGAACATGAAATTTATCTTTATAATTTATATGTTTGCATTGAAAAAGAAGAAACATTTAGTTGCTTGTTTGTTTCATAAATACACCAAATTTAATTGCATAATATAGTCATGTATTGGTAGTTATTATTTACTTTTGCTAAGAATTTTCTTTCTCTCTTAATTATTATTGTTATTGTTATTATTATTTTTGTAAAAGAAGGATAATTTGTATCCAATCGAATCACTAAGACAATTTTTGTATTTGTTATTCTTATTTTAAAAACAAAAATAGTGTTTTCATTCAAAACCAATGTTAATGAGACATGGCATATCTTATCACTGATTGTAATGTACAATTTGTTAATTCAAATTTGAAGTAAAATGAAATTATCTCGCAACTTCCACAATTTCCATATATTGTTAGTGATTTTGAAGCATAAAGAACAAAGACATCTAATTACCTACTAACAAGGTATTATGGAATTGGGAGACCCAAACAACAAGCCCCACATTTATTCTAATTGAATAAAACTGATGTTTTCCCCCAAAGGTACAAATAAGAATATAAAGTGGCTCATTTTATCGATATTAAGGGAGATAATTAAGAACTCCATCGCTCTTAGTCTTAATATGACCTCCTTATATCCTTGTTTCTAAGATTGTCTTTATATGTTATCATTTTTGAGATGGCTAATGGTACCATGCGAACTTGTAGGATGATTTCAAAATTCAATAATATCAAGAACCATATTGGGAATTGTTCCCTTATTATAGCATGCCAGCCTATAAACAGATTTGAAATATCAAAACACTAAATGTATGTGAAATCTGAAATCCATGTCATTATTGTACTTAGATGGTAGATGGAAAGAGCACTGACATTTGTAAGTTTGGCTGGTAGAAAAAGATCAGAGAGCATAGACCTTTCTTGACTGGGAGAAGAAATTGAAGAGCAGAGCTGAACATATATGAGGTTTTGTTGGATATCTATTTAAACAACAAATGGAAAGAGAAACAACATTTGTGAGCTTGACTAGGAGAAAAACATTGGAGAGGATCGAGCTTTCTTGGTTGGGAGAAGAAATTGAAGAGTTGAGGGGAACAAATCTTCGGTTTTGTTGGATATTTATCAATCTGTGTTTTATTTTTGTTGCTTGGAGCATGGCCACACTTAACTATTTTTACCTTCAATTTTGTTTGTGCTTTTTTTCTTCCTTTTTTTTCTTTTATTTTTTATATATTTCGTTTCTATTTTAGCTTTAGTTTATTCATTTTTTTTTGGCTCTAGTTAGTTGGGGTTAAGAGGTTGGATTTGGTTGGTTGGGGTTGGGAGGGAGGGTTATATTGCAGAGAACATAAGATGGGATGGGGGATCAGAAGGGTGGGAAATGGCAAAGGTATACATTTATTTGTTATTTAAATTTTTGGATGACAATGTAATCCATTATCTCATGGATAAGTATGTATTTTTGGAATATTTTATCCTCTTTTATTTTCTTAAATTTTGTTATTTGATTCCAAAATTTATGGATTTTTTTCTTTCCAAATCATAAATAGAGATGGGTTTAAATAAAGGGGTTTTCCCTTTTATATATCATCTTTTCTTTTATCAATTTATCCATTATTAACACATTTTGTTGATGTAGCCTTTTAATATCCTATGGAGACTCATGTAGATGTTCTTAAAATCTTGAATATTTTGATTTGCATTTTGTAAACGTTTTCCTCATTCACTCATCCTGTCATCATAACTTCCAAAGATAATATCATCAACATAAACTTTAATTAACAAAATATTATCTTTATTTACCTTGATGTAGAGGTTGTTGTCTGAATTTCCTTTCCTGAACCATTGTTGCTGCAAATATCTATCCAATCAGGAATACCATGCTATGGGAGCCTGTTTGAGAACATACAAGGCCTTCTTCAACCTGCAAACATAATCTTCATTCTCTGACAACTGAAATCCTTCTTGTTGCTCAATGTAGACTTCTTCTTCTAGATCCCCATTCAGGAAGGCTTATTTCACATCCATCTGATACACTTTAATACTCTTGGAGCATGCATAAGTGATGATTAATCTAATTGCTTCCATTCTGGAAACTAGGGAAAACGTCTCTTCAAAGTCGATACCTTCAACCTGAGCGTATCCTTTACATAGAAATCTATATTTGTTCCTTGTAACTTCTCCATCTTCATTCAATTTGTTTCTGAAGACCCACTTTGTGCCAATCACATTCTTGTACCTTGGCCTTGGAACCAATTCCCAAGTGTCATTATTCTCTATTTGATCCAACTCTTCATCCATGGATTGTATCCATAATTCATCCTTGTTGGCTTCTTCAAAACTGCTTGTCTCAGTTGTAGATATGAGTGCTAGGTGCAGTTGTTCTGGCGATCAAATTCTTCTTCTAGTCTCAACTCCTGCATATTTGTTCTCGATGATCTGATTTGATGGATGATTCTTTTGTATTTATTTGTTAGGTGTCTTTGGAGGTAATTGAAGATCTTGTTGTTCTTTCTCTTCTGCTTATAACTGCTCTTATTCATCTTTCCCTTCTGCTACTTCTTCTTTCTTTGCTTCTTTGTGAATCTGTTCCGTTGACTCGTTTTCTTCTTCCTTCATTTTTTGTCCACTTGTCTCATCAAACGTCACATTGATGCTTTCCACAATTTTGTTGAGCATTGGATTGAAACATTTGTATGCTTTCCTTGTGCTCGAGTACCCAACAAGTATGCCTTTTTCCACACGAGAATCAAACTTTCCCATTCTGACATCTTCTCTTTTGATGTAACATTTGCTTCCAAAAACTATGAAGTGCTTCACATTCGCTGGTCTTCCTTTCCATAGCTTGTAGGGATTTTTATAACTGTTGTTTCTAAGCATTGCTCTGTTTTGAATGTGAACTGTTGTATGCACTACATGTTCCCAAAAGACATATGTCAACTTTGAATCCATTAACATAGTTTGAGACATTTCCTATATTGTCTTGTTCTTCCTTTCAACGACTCCATTTTGTTGTGGTGTCCTAGCAATGATTACTTTCTTTTTTATCCCATGCTTGTTGTAGAATTCCATGGATTCCTTTGAAGTAAACTCTCCTCCATTATATGATCTCAAACATTTGATTTTTGAATCTATTTCATTTTCAACCATTTCCTTGAATATTTTGAAGTTATTGAATGCTTCCGACTTCTTCTTGAGAAAATAAATTGCAGTCATCCTTGGATAATCATCAACTAATAACATAAAATACTGCTCACCATTCAACCCTTTTGTTATAGTTGGTCCAACTAGATTAGTATGCACAATTTCTAGCGGACTTGTTGTGAAGTGTTTATTTGATTTGAAGTTGGTCTTGGTTTGCTTTCCTTGTTGACAATGCTTGCATAAAGTGTTGGTTGGCTTCGTGATCTGCGGAATTTCTCTAACTGCTTCCTTTTTGCCGACTTTGACAAGATTTTCAAAGTTTATGTGACCCATTCTTCTGTGCCATAACCAAACTTTATCTTCCTTTCCTAGACAACACTTTTCATTTCCAATTTCACTTAATACATATACGTTGCTTGAAGTTCTTACAACTGTCGTGACCACTCTTACTGAACCTAAATTTCTTATCTCGCACTTCTTTGAATCAAAAAAAAGTTTGTGACCTTGGTCACACATTTGACTTACACTCAGAAGATTATGTTTCATATCTTCGACTAGTAGAACATTCTCTGCCTTGGTATCCTTATTTCCAATTATGACTGTGCCTCTTCCAATGATTCTAGCTGAATCATCATTTCCAAAAGAGACCGATCCATCTCTTTCCTTTCTCAAGGTTAGAACCCTATCCTCATCACATGTCATGTGTTCTTTGAGCAACCACTGTCAACATTCCAACCACGTTTCTTGTGTTTATCTTGTAGAGAAAGTGTGAATTCTTTATTGTTGAACTGATTCTGCTTCCTTATCCATATTCTTTGAGGTTCCTATCTATGACTATTGTTATTCTGTTGTGATTCTTTTGGAGGAACTGTCATTCTACAATATTTGGCTAAGTGTATAAAGTTGTTGCACTTGTAGCATTCCATCTTAGTACTCAAGTATTCAAACATGTTGTAGCTTCTGTTTGTGTTTCACTAGGCCTTCTTGAATAATCATTTAGTGCATAACTTTCACGGTTGTCTATGTTTCCTGTTATTTTCTCTACAATTCACAATCTTATGTACAAAATTGTTACGTGAATAACATAAACCAAGAAAAATAGTTTGATACCTAGGAGTTGTAGATCTTATAAAATTAGTTGATCTTTTGAACCCTTCTTCTTCTTGAGGCCTTCTTGTTTCCGACTGTCGCTGATTCTGAAATCTGAATCTTCTGGATGGAGGAGTGCCTATGTGATCTTCCTTGTAAAAATTCTTTTCTCCTCTGACTGTCTCTACATAGCTTCTTGGTTGTGTTTCTTGATCTGTTGTTTTGGAGCTTGATCAATTTTTTGTCTAATTGTATCCTAGTTCGGACTTGTCATGATGCATCCTTTGACTATTAATAATGTTATCCAAAACTTTAAAGCTATTCTGCATGTTTTTCTTTTGAAGATATTTTCTCAATGTGACAATTTCTACTTCCAAACCTCCAATGATCCCGTCTTTTTCTTCTAACCATTCTTTGAGTGCTTCTTCAATTCTTTTGTATTCTTCAGCTTGGATTTTTAATTTAGTGATCATCTGATCTAGTTCTTCAGAGTTGGAATTTTGAGCTTCCTCTTTTATTTTTAGTTCTTCCCGTAGTGACTTATTTTTCTTCTTTTCCCTTTTTATAACTTCTATGTCACTCAATTGTTCATCTTTGTAGTCAAATTATACCTATTCATATTCTTCTTTGGTGCTTTCTTCATCAAAATCTTCTACTACCTTGAATATAATCCTTTATTTATTATTTTCACTAACTTCATCTTCGTATAATGAGGTGCTATCTTCTTTGGTGCAAAAACTTTTCTTGAGAAATTTCTTTTTGGTTCTTTTGCCTTGGCATATTTGTTTTCTATTTGAATCATATTCTTCATTCCTTTTATTTTTCTTATGGGGACATTTGTTAGATAAATGAACAATACCATCACAATTAAAAAAAATCAATGGAAGCTTACCTCTATATTTGTCGGTTCCATTTTTTAGTCTTCTGACGAAGTTGGCTACTTCTTCATCATCTTATGAGATATCACTACTGCTGCTATCTGAATTTTCCTTTTGTTTCCTCTTTTTCTTTGAATTCTTGGATGCTTTGAATGATGCTTATTTTGTAGCTGGATTCTCTTTTTTGTTCTCATTTCATAGGGTGTGAATATTCCATGTAGCTCATCCTGTTAAGTTTTTAGCTATTATTAGGTGTCTTTTCAATTTACTAGATAACCATAGCATAGGTAGGATCACTGAGAGAAACACAATCACAAGATACACAACATTTATCTTGGGAAACCCTCCTGGGGGAGAAAACCCGACAAAACTTCCTCAATATAGATAGTCAATACAATGCTAAGGCAATAAACTGAAACACTAGATAATATCCAACACTAAGCAATTCACCTCTTTCTTCCTTCTTCTCCCAATTGTATCTCTCCAAACTTGTGCACTTGATGAGTGAATGATTGAGTGAGATAATGAGGCAATGTCTTCCTTTATTTATACTTGCTGGTAGGTGCTCAAAAGGTGTCTCTTCATTGGGCATGTCCGAATTGTCTTCTTAGTGGTTAAAACCACTTTAATTAGGCCCGGAGGCCGACTTATTAATTTTCATAATACAGTTAGGGTTTGACCAATCCACAAAAGGGGATTTGGTCAATTACAATGCCCGACATGATCAATCCACAAAAGGGGATTGATCTAATGAATAATGACTCAATAATAAATAAAAGACTCTTTGCATTTACAATATTTCAACACTCCCCCTTAACAAGAAGGGTATTCTACAACATCATCAAGAGAGAGAGAGGGAAGCAACATCAACAACATCTAGAACACTGACATGCATATCTATAAATAATTAGAATTTTTTCTCAACATCAATATCATCATCCACAACAGGGAGATGGATTGGCATCATCATCATCTTCATCAACATGGATTAGTATAACACTAATACATCATCATCATCAATAACAACACAAGGCTGATACAACATCAACAACAACAACATCACAACACGAAGGATGGAGCATCATCAACATCAACACTAAGCTGGAAATATTCAGCACGAAGTTGACATCTCATCAACATCAACACTAAGCTGGAAATCTTCAGCACGAAGATGGAAATATTCAGCACGAGCCTGACATCTCAACAACATCAACACAAAGCTAGAAATCTTCAGCACTAGGCTAGAATCACAATAACATCAACACAAAGCTAGAAATATTCAACACTAGGTTGGATTCACAACAACATTGGAACAAAGCTAGAAATATTGAGCACTAGGCTGACATCACAACAACATCAGGACGCAGCTGGAAATATTTAACACTAGGATAGAATCACAACAACATTAGAACGAATATGGAAATATTCAGCACTAGGTTGGCATAAACACTACTCCCCCTTTCGAGGGAGGTCCTTTCAGAATACACCAAGATTGTCTTGAAAGTGCTTAAACTTTACACGAGATAGAGGCTTGGTCAACACATCAACAACTTGTTCATTCGTGCCAACATAATGGAGCTTTATGGCTCCTCTCTGCACCATATCACGAATGAAGTGGCACCAAATATCTATGTGCTTCGACTCATCATGGAACACATCATATTTATACAACTATGGTTATCACATAGGATCACGATGGCTTGCATCTCCAGATCAAATAGATATTTCAACAACATCTGAAACCATATGGCTTCACCACTGGTGAAACATGCTGCAATATATTCCGCTTTTTTCGTGCTGAGAGAAATACTTGATTGCTTACTACTCTTCCATGAGATCATGGCTGACCCCAGAATGAAACAACATCCTGAGGTGCTCTTTCTTTCAGAGACACTTCCATCCCAATCTGAATCGGTATAACCACTCAGTCTGAAGTCACGATCTCTAGTATAACAGAGACCAAAACCCAACGTACCCTTAAGGTATCACATGTTTTTCATCATCAAGGTGAACATGTGTAGGTTCTACCAGATACTAACACAAGGAAAAACATATATCTGGCCTGTTATTTGTCGGATACATCACTGAACCAATAATCTGACTGTACAATGTAGCATCAACCAATTCTGACGAAGTATCAACCAGGAGCTTCAACTTCGTTTCCATGGGTGTGTTCACCGATTTATATTCCAACATATCAAACCTCTTCAACATTTCAACTGCATACTTCCCTTGGTTGAGGAAGATCTTCTCCGGGCTTTGTCAAACTTTAAGACCTAAGTAATAATGCATCAAGCCTAGGTCTTTCATCTCAAATTCTGTAGTGATCTTCTTCTTACAATTTTTTCATGAGATTTTCTTCTCTAGTTAAGAATAAGTCATCCACATACAACAATAATATAACTGGCTCATAACCTGAAGTAACGGTTAGAATAAACTTTACTCTTGGTAAAGCCCAATCTCGTCAGGAAACTATCAATTCTGCCATACCAAGCTTTAGGATCTTACTTCATCTTGCATACACGAGTCTTTCTATATTCAACTTCAAATCAAATTTTCACATCACTTTGTACCAACCTGGTATACTTGTTTAGCTACAACTTAATCTACACAATCATGTGCTAGCTCTATGTGCTTTCTGCAAAGCACTATCTGTCTCACTACCTGAGAGTATGTCCTCTCCTCTTTCTGCAACTGTTCCTTTTGGAAATGGGACTCTGCACTTGCAACTGCTCCGAAGTTGAGAATGGTTTCTTCATTCTCACCATGACCGTTGGAATCTGAGAGTAACTCCTCTACTCCATCATGGAAACAACTTCATCTGAAACTGAGAGTGGCTCAATAACTGATATTGAAGGTAGATATTCTTCTTCCATGGAGGTAACTCTATATTTTATTGTAGTCATGGCTCCATGAACCAACTAATGCACTGCACAAACTGCCACTCAATTTTAAATATGGGGATTTCTACCCCTGCATCTCATACTATATATGAATCATGGTTGTTCTGGTTGTCTTCATGAATACTAGAATCATTTCTTCAATTAGTGGAGTAAGTGTCTTGTGATAGTCTTCTCCCTCTTCCTGGGAGAATCCTATGGACACACATCAGGATTTGTACATCTGCAACATGCTTGATCTGTTAGATCAATCTTGGAAGTCAATACTGACTTCTCTTCTAGTCTCACAGAAAAAACCATATTCTAGTCTTTCTGACTGGCTTCTTTCTCTGTCACTGAAACAAGGGAATATTTCCAGGAGATTTCATATCTCATATAAGTTTCTGAAGCTACAATCTAGTCTTCTCATGGCATCTGTCTCCCAGTCCTTGAAGATGTCTCTTCATATGATCCTTTCTGAGATCAGACTTACTCTGAATATTGATTTCTTCTGAGTCTACAAGGACTTCATCATCTCTTACATGATATACTTCGTGTTAAATACCAAGTCTTCATATGAAAAGATGAGTCAGACTTCAAACGAGTTAAACTTCCCGTCAAGGTGGCTTCATTTTCACTTGACCAAGTCTTTTGTGAGTCCTTTTGCTAACTTTTGGTCATCTTTGGAGTCTTCTGCTCCTTACAATCAATCTCCATATGAGATGCTCTGGATCTCAAAAATAACTTCTTCTTCATCTTCTTTGGTACATGGATGTATACCGTCATGTACACGACTTGGGTAGTCTGCTTCATGTATCATTTAATCTGTTACCTTATGTAACCTTCACTATAGCTTCCTTAGGGTTATCACTTGTGACCTGAACCAAGGTCAACAAAACAACAAGCAATAATTATACTCTTTTGATAATAGTAATAAAACAATAGCACGAATAATCCTCACTGTAGATCTTTTAGAGCTATCACTTGTGACCTGCCTGAAACAAAGATCAAAAGTAAGAAATACAATATGAAATGAGATCAACACTCTTCTAGTGTTGTGATCAAACATTCCTCCATGGTAACTTGGAACCAACCCAAGAAGTTTCTCCTAGAGGAGATGTTAGTTGTATTTGGTAAATGATTGCATTAAGCGTTTATCTCAATATTCTCACATTCTACCAAGTATAATACTTTTCAAACACTGCTACCTCAACTATATTGTTTACTTGTAAAGGGGTAGTTATCAAATTTTCATGTGAAACTTTGAATCTTATCAACTTAATTAATCAAACCTGGAACCTGGAGCCTTGTCCTCAAGAATGAGTGTGTTTCTTTTATTCCAAGTCTCCTTCACTCAAGATGATGTGTTCTTTCTTCAACCTGTCTTCTGTACTAAGACAATATGCTATATTGACAGAAAGTTGGGTTAGAGAATAAAATCTATGATCTCAACTTTAATCAATCTAATACCTTGATTTTAATTTTGACCAAAGGTTAGTATGATGGTCATAGCTTCAACATGCAACCTAGATCAAAATAATGCCATAAAAAATAGATGCATATCAGAATAATCAAACCCGGGTCACATTATTCCTCTAAATATGTTGGATCTGAGATCCTTCTGGATCTATGACATGAGTTCCTTTCTCCTTCAAGTACCCCTTAGATTAATATAGTTGAAACATATGTAAGTACATACCTCTGATAGTATCGTCGGGTGGTGGTACCATCTGGTAGCAACAATGATAGGTAACAAAACTTCACAACTTCAGAGGTGTTTCAACTTTAAGGTTGGCCAACACTTTACAAAATATTTCACTACAGCTAGAACTGCAGCTGTAACTGCAACTTATACTGCAACTGGTACTTTAACTATAACTTAGGGTTTTATGAGAAAACCCTAATTTTTCAAACTTCAAATTTTGAAATTCTGATCCAGGGGCTAGATGTGATGAGATGAGGCGAGTAAGCTAGTGCAGTCAGATTTATGAAAATCCAAATTTTACCCCTTGAAACTGAGCTTGTGGAAATCTGGACTGGTACTTATGGTACTGGTTCTGGTTTTCTGGTTTTTCTGTTTTTCTGGTTTTCTATTACTAGTTAAAAAATAGGGTTTGACTTTTCAGAGGCTCTGTCCATTGAAAAGGTGCGCTCAAGCTACCAAAAGATTCACTAGGGTAGGGCACACTTTTCTAGATGGGTTTTAGGCAAAAATTCCTCTCCAACAAAAGCCCTAATTTTCTTGTACAACAACAATGACATTTTTGCTTATCGAGTGAAAGGTTCTCTCTTCAGCTTAGCTTTGAAACCATGTTAAGTTTTTAGCTATTATTAGGTTTCTTTTCAATTTACTAGATAACCATAACATAGGTAGGCTCATTGAGAGAAACACATTCACAAGATACACAACATTTATCCCGGGAAACCCTCATGGGGGAGAAAACCCAACAAAACTTCCTTAATATAGATAGGCAATACAATCCCAAGAAAATAAACCAAAGCACTAGATAATATCCAGCATTGAGAAATGCACCTCTCTCTTCCTTCTTCTCCCAACTGCAACTCTCCAAACTTGCGCACTTGATGAGTGAATGAGTGAGTGAGATAATGAGGCATTGGATTCCCTTATTTATACTGGCTGACAGGTGCTGGAAAGGTGTCTCTTCACTGGGTAGGGCCGACTTGTATTCTTAGTGGTTAAAACCACTTTAATTAGGCCTGGGGGCCGACTTCTTAATTTTCATAATACAATTAGGGTTTGACCAATCCGATAAAGGGGATTTGGTCAATTACAATTCCCGACACGATCAATCCACAAAAGGAGATTTATCTAATGAATAATAACTCAATAATAAATATAATACTCTTTGCAGTTACAATATTTCAACACATCCATGCTTAACGAATCCAGATTTGTTCTTTCTTCTAGTGCTGCGATCTTAGGATCAAATATCATTGGAAGAGATCTTAGTA
Organism: Picea engelmannii; assembly: GCA_009831015.1. NCBI lineage: Eukaryota > Viridiplantae > Streptophyta > Pinopsida > Pinales > Pinaceae > Picea > Picea engelmannii. The sequence continues at coordinate 1,187,187 of ML783144.1, read as the reverse complement.
CCTTTTGAACAATTATAGATTCATCAAATTATTCTCCCAATCTTCTAATTGCATTCACTATTTCATCAACTTGTAAAAAGTAAGATGCAATATTTTCATCTTCCTTCATCTCCAACTGTTCAAATTGACCTCTGTAAGTTTGAAGCTTTGCTACCTTGAATTTTGCGTCTCCTTCATAAATATTTTGAACTTTGTCCCAAATCTCCTTTGCGGAGCTACAATGCATAAATTTGACATATATCGAATCAACCAAACCATTCACGATAGAATTTTTGGCTTTTAAATTATTTAGACTGAGTTTCCTTCCATTTTCATTTGTCGGAGGTACGACCTGTTCTTTATATCTATCTACTACTGATTTCCAAACTTCAAATCCCTGTGCTTATATATATATGTTTTCATTCTTCTGCTCCAGAATGCATAGTTTTGTCCATCAAACTGTGGTATTCAATTTTTATACATACTGTTTCTCTCCGTGATCTACCTTCCAGTGGTTAAACTGATTCTTGAAGGAATCGTCTCTGATACCAATTTTTGGATTAATGAGAGGGGGGCGAATCAATAATAGATCTTTTTAATCCTTTTTAACCACAATATATAAGTTTTGTTTATCTTTATGATCAATATACCATTATCATTCAACAGGTGCAGAATAAATAAACCATAAACAATGAAAAATCATACACATACAAAGTACACCAATATTCTTACGTGGAAACCCAATGCGGGAGAAAACCACATAATTATTTTTCTTATGTCTTTAATAATTACATTCATTGGAAGCACCAACTTCCTTTGTTCTGCAACTGCAACTGGAAGGAGGCTCCAACCCCCTATATTTTCAGGATACAACCTGAGGGAAGCTCCAACTCTCCAATTCTCTCGATACAACCAGAAGGAGGCTACAATCCCCTATATTCTTCGGCTACAACCACCTATCCTTTCCTCGTCCAACCTCCCTAAAATATAAGTGTCAAACAAATGATGAAACAATTGCCACACTGTCACTGCAAAATATACCATGATAAACCTATACCAATCTGTGCCAACAACCTATAACCAAACTGTACCAATAACCTGTAGTCAACCTGTACCAACATATACCAACAACCTATACCAATAACCTGTACCAACATGTACAAACCGTTATCACTCTATAAATTTCCTTGGTTGCAACAAAAAATATCAGAGGTAACCACAAACCTACTTTCAGATTGGAAGCTAGCTTCCTTCCAATCCAGAGAGGGCTCTCTCCTACTAGTTCTTCAATCAATAAAAGGGATAGATTTTATGTGGATGAAAAGCTTATGAAATGGTTGGTAGGAATGAGAGAAATACCCATTGGGCATGGATTCATAAGGGATATCAACTCTAGGTTTTCAGAACTTGGTAGAAAAGAATTTAATCTCAGAAGCCAGACAACCAACTATTGCTAGACTTACAATATCTAAAGCATGAATAGATGAAAAATAAAACACTCAAAACTACACAAAACATTCAACTTAAATGAATTATGTATAAACTTATCAGACTGAAAGTGAATATCTGAAAGAAGAAAGACACAAAGCATAATAAAATTAATTCTGCATCAAATATTTCTCACCCAAATGAAGAAGAACATATTTAATGATAACAAAGCAAGAACAAATACACTAAGAATATTGAATACACCAACTGAACCCAAGAATCTTTGAGTAAATATCTCAAACACTTGTCTGTATACTTTTCATTAATATCCGGGAAATATTATAGTACCAACAATCTTTCTTACTCAACTCTCGAACCCATCTATTGTCTTTTTTCATTACAATATATAGCATTACACTTAATCTTAACTCCATGAAGTCGAAATCGTTAGGGTTTCATACTAAAAAAAAGTTACAACTGATAAACTACTTACTTAACAAACTACTAACTAATTTGCCATGGGCTCCTACAATTTAGGGTTTTAGTTCTTGACTAACTTATACACCCTAATACATTGTTGTTACATGTTTTTAGTGGAAAAATGGTTCATTATTCGATCCCGATGATGACAGAGCGAAATCATCCTATATGGTAGCTGGAAATGCTTCTTCATGTGTTGACTGGTGATTTCACAACAAGTAGAAAATTTGCTGTGAAATCTATGTTTGAGCAGTTTCATAGAAAAAAATGTTGCAAAATATCTGTTTCAATTGCTGGTGTTGCAAACTACTTCAGTCTTGATCCAAAACTTTGATATGACCTCACAAAACAAAAAAAAATGATTTATCCCGAGTGTTACCAAACTATTCCACTGCAACTTGGGCCAACAAGTCAAGATTCCTTTTTGCCATTTGTTCCTTCCTTAGTCTGTCTTTTGTCTTCAATGCCCTATTCTTCCTGTACATATTTTTCATTTGTTTGTGTAGGGGTAAATATACATTGACTATCCTCTTGCTATTCTCCAAGGCTTCTTCACACATGTCTAAGTGTTATGCTATCTTCCTTTTCATTTCCATGTTTTCTTCCCTCAATTGCACAATTACAACCTGGGATTCTTTCAACTATTTCTTTAGTATTTTAACTGTCATGTTCTCTCCTTCTGAAGGAGATTGAACCTCAACAACTACTTCAACAACACACTGAGAATGCATCTTTGGTTTGTTCTCTTCAACATGGATCTTCCTTCTTGCCGATGATCTGGTTACAGGTCTTCCAAATCTTTCTTTGTTAAGTACTTCTGGACTAAACATCACTTTTTTTCCTGGTGGAGGTTTGTCTTCTACAACATCCTTAGCTTCATGATAGGGAGATGTCTCATATGCATGAATTAGATTCTTTTTTGCAGAACTGGTGAATGGTTTCTTGGGTTTTTCCATTGTTCTTGTTTCAGGAGTGAAAAGGAGTTTCTTGCCTTTCATCTTGCCTCTCTTACTGTTAGGGGTTTCTTCAATGTTTACAACTGTCTCAACACACTGAAATGGACTTTTACCCTTTTTCTTGGATCCTTTGGTAAGAGAAGTCTTTCTTACAGTCTCAGGGGTTTCAATCACAATAGGTTTTTCTTTGTCCTCTCCCTTTTTCCTCTTCAAACTACTAGAAGCTTCTTTAGCACTTGTAGAAGGGGTACTTCCCTTGGATGGTGATGAACTAATGGTTTCTGCACAAAATCCTGATGTAGACAAAAAGTAGCTCCATTTCCTATTTGTTTTCTTAAGTTCCTCAAGGAATAACAATTTGATGAGACTGAAATGAAACAGACTAGGCTCAATTTGCTTAGATTTAGCTTGTACATTATCGACCATTTTCCCTAGGATTCTACAAAGATAATATGTGATATTTAGATATTTCTTACCTGTAAAGTGCATAAGTAATCTGATATGGTACAAGTACACCTTGTTGAACCACCCCTCACAAGTGGAGTATCTTTGGATTACTCTTAGCCGCTGGTCATGGTGTTCTAACATATAGCTCCTTGGCACCCCTTTTGACAGGTTTTCATTTTGAAATTCTGACTTGAAATAATCATTGCAGTAGGAGGAATCTAGAGGTGTTTCCTTGAACCACCTCTCACCTTGCAGGGGCATCCCTATTGATGAGGAAATTGTTTGCTCTGTGACCTGAATTTATAGTGATCCAACCTTTGTTTTGATTCCATCAAAATTTAGGGAAAATTGTTTAGCTACCTCCATGTAGCTTTTCATAGAAGGTGAGACATCCTACTGCTTGGAAATATTATTTGAAAATGGTATTTGAGTCTAGCAATTGTAGACCCCAGGGTTCGAACCTCACTATGTCACCCCCTTGTGTACTTTCTTCTTTTGCTTGCTTTGCTCCATGGATATTAGTGAATAATGATGTGATGATGTTGGGTGGAGAGGGTATCAAAACTTAAACAACATGAATATAATTCTGGTGTGTTAAGGTTTGTTTGAGATACAAGGATTTAGCAACATGGATTTCACTACAAACTAAACAAGAATTTCATAGTGGATAATAATGACACAATTTTGATAGGAGATTAGGGTTTAAGCACCTGAGGAATCTGTAGCAGCATGTCAAGCTTCAAGGGTGTCCAATGATTATACATGATTTTATAAATTAGCAGCAGGTTGCATCAATCCAAAGATTTCACAATATATAGGAAATTTCGCAGCGAATGCAGTTTTGTAGCGACAGTCACAGTTTCGAAGAAACTTAGAAATTTGATGATTTAAAAGAGGAAATTCCACATGACCATAAAATATGATTTACAAGGACTTTACTAACTATCATGACCTCATTCCCATGATTTCCTGACCATTATGGAGATCTTTAAAGTGATTTGACATGATAGTTTAGTCGTTGCAAAAAGCTAGGAGATTTTGCAACAAATTTGAATTGATTGGTTACACATTTTGAGGAGGTACAAATTGGATTGGGAAAACTATAAAACCTTTAGTACATAGGAAAAATTGTTCCCATGACCTTATTAAGACATGGTGTAATGATTTTAAGATTCATCCTCTCAAATGATGACAAAGGACCATGTAACAAACTGACTTGACCTTGGGACAAGACCGACCACTTTAACTATGATTTGGAATGAAACTCTAGCTCCCTAGACATGAATTAATCAAAACCAAAATTGAATCATAAGTGAGTGAACTCAAAAATTTGCCATGGGATACTAATCCTAGGACCTTGACACATGGTTTTTGAGAAACCAATACATGACCACAAAACTCAATCAACAACAAAACCAACTATTTTGACTTTGTAAATTAATACTCCCTAACATAGGATCCAATGAGGATGCTATCCTCCCTGCGAGGTAGAAAAGAACCAACATACCAATGCCTTATTCATTGGGCTTATTACAAGACTGGAAAATATACAAGACTCACACAAACTTGAACTGTTCAAACTTATTTACATACAAGATGAACTAAAATAAAACTGATAGCCACCCTTCTGAATATTAGGGCTTTCACCTCGGGCTTCAGACTCTTCAGAGTGTCATCTGCAATTTCAAACTTTGGAAACAAAGAAAATATTTACAATGAAATGAATAGATCAAATTGCTTTCAAGTTAGGGAATGTTTTAAAAACCTCCCATTTACTGGTCCTCCAGCAAGAAGTTCTCCATCCAGCTCCTCTAAAATGTAAGCATTGTTTTCATGATAAGAAACGATCTTATAGGGTTCCTTCCAGAGATGATCGACCTTCCCATGTTTTCCTTTTTCCTCATTTTGAGCATCCCACTTCAACACTTCATCATTAATCTAGAAATCAACAACTTTGGTTCTCTTATCAAAAAATATCTTCATCTTTTCCTAAAATATCTGGGTGTTATTATAAACATATTATCTCATCTATTGAACATGAATAATCTGGTTGATCCTCCTTTGAATTTCACTAGGCTCTTGTTCTTTCTCCTAAAACAAATTCATGACTGACAGTCCCAAAGAAGTAGGAAAAACCACCTCTGTCCCATATACTAATTGGAATGGTGAAGTTCCAATTGAATTTTTAAGGCTGATTCTGTTTGCCCACAATGCAAATATCAACTTCTTGTGTCAAGCCTTTTTGTTCTCATGCAGTAATTTCTTGATTATTCTTATTAAACTTTTGTTTGATGACTCAACCAATCCATTACCCTGAGGGTAATATGCTGTAGAATGACTAAGTATTATGTTATAATCTTCACAGAATTTGATCATTCTCTTAGACTTGAAAGTTGTTGCATTGTTAGTCATGATCCTCCTGGGACATCCAAACCTGGAAAAAATGTCATTTTATAAGAATTGAATTATCACAACATCAATTGCTTGTCTAGTTGGCACGACCTCAATCCATTTGGAAAAATAGTTTGTAGAAGTCAATATCCACTTATGCTGACCTGGAGATGTTGGATTGATTTCACCAATGAAATCAAGACCCCACTGCTGGAAGGGTGCCTCCATTGAGATCTAGGCTTCAAAGGAAATGGAAACAACTTCCTCTTTCCTTCAAAATTTTGACATTCATGAAAAGATGTCACTCCTTTATACAGATTTGCAAAAATTGTTGGCCAATAGAAACCTACTCTTAGAATTTTGTTCACAATAGACTTCCAATAGTGATGTCCTCCACAATAACCCTAATGAAATTATTTCATAATCTGTTTTGCTTCATCTTCCAATAAATAGTTTAATAAGACTCCTCCTGAATCTTTCCAATACAAAAAACCATTTTGTTGCTTTCAATTTAAAAAATATGGCCTTAGTCTTGCTCAACTTTGGTGGGGCTTGTAAATTCTGCAAAATATAGATTATATCACTATACCATGGAGATTAAAGGAAATATTGAGATAACTGATGTGTTGGTTCTGCATCCACTGAAAGTTTTGCAATGAAATTGATTCCCAAGGGATCAAAATTTCACTGAGCCATCAATTTTTCCAATCCTTGACCTTTGACAAAATTTGTTGGCTTTATCTCCAGATCATACTCCATTAGAAATACAATCCATTTCTCTCTTCTACCTTTAGGGTCTGGTTGAGTTAGAATGTCTTTGATTACACTAGTAGGAACAAAAGAAATAACATGAGAATGCAAGATATAAACCCTAAAATCCTTCAATGCCTTCACCAGTGTATATGCATGCATATCCATGATGTTATAATTCAATGTTGAATCTCTCAATGATTTAATGTAAAAGGATATAGGCTACTCCAAATTTTGCTCATTTTTCTGCAACAAAAATCCTGCAATAGTATGTTCTGAGACAAAGGAGAAAATCATAAAATATTTAGTATAGTTTGGGATAACTAACACTGGTGCTTCAAAAATTTCTCTTTTAATGTAATCAAATGAGCCCTTTTATTTAAATTTTCATTTAACCTTATTATCCTTTCTCAACATATGGGTAATGCACTTAACAATTTCAACAAATTTTGGTATAAACCTCCTTAGGAAATTCACCCTACCAAGGAAAGATTGCAGTTCCTTTTTATTTTTGGGATTGTCTATTTTTTGTATTGCTGCTACTTTGCTTGGATATATCTTAATTCCCTCTCTTGATATCACATGGCCCAACAACTTCCCCTCTTTCATTGCAAAATTTGACTTCTTTGGATTCAAGGAAATACCAAACCTCGTGTACTTCTGAAAAACCTACTTCAAATGTTTCAAATCTTCATCATCAAAGTTAGAGGAGACTGTAATATCATCCAAATATAGCACAATGAACTTATCCCTTTCTTCTACAAAGGTTGTATTCATATCTCATTAAAATGTTACAATTCATCAACCCAGATGACATCTTTGCATACATGAATGTTCCCCAAGGTGTGGTAAAAGTTGTCTTTTCTTGATCATCTGGGTGCACCATGATTTGATTATACCCTGAATAACCATCCAACATTGACATTTTTTGTGATCACACAACTTTCTACAAAATGTAATCCATCTTTGGGAGAGGATAGTTTTCCTTCAAAGACACGTTGTTCAGATTCCTAAAATCTACACACAACCTGATTTGTCCATTCTTCTTCCTAGAAGGAACCATGTTTTCCAACCATTTAGAGAACCTCAATGAGACAATAATATTTGCATCAAACAATTTCTTAACTTTGTTCTCAATTAAAGGAAAGAGCAATGGATTTATCCTTCTTAGCTTCTGTTTGAATGGCTTTTGATCTTCTTTGATTGAGATTGTATGTTGGATGATACTTGTATCGTATACCTTCAAATCCTCATAACTCCATGCAAACACATCAGAGAAATCCTTCATCAATTTAAGATACCTTTCTTTGTTTCCAGGAGTTAAATTCTTTGATAATTTGATGAATCTTGGTTCCTTTTCAGTTCCAATGTTGCAGTCGTCTGCCTCACCTTCATTTGGAGTCACCTTTGGGTTTTTTGCTACATCATTATTATAAAAACTATTCTCAAGAGGAACCAAACCCTTTGGGATGCAATTATTCTTCAACTGAATTATCTCCTTTCCATCTATAACATTATGATAATCCTGTGAATTTGGAGTCAAACTTGCATTTTCTTCCTCAACAAACAAATTTTCTTCATTAATTTGTGTATTGGAAAATTCATCTGAATTTTGAAGGAACCTAATGACTTTCCTATCATCTTCAAAGACTTTCTAGTATTTGATATTTACAGGGACTGATGGCCTGCGTTTCACTTCAATCTCATACTTTTTATTGGGATGAATAAGAATTTTGAAAACACTGGATGAGGTGGCTAAAGCATAAAAAATCATGTTCTTCCCTCTGGGTATCAATGATACATAATAATCTGTGAATCCCTCTAATAACTCCATTACTTCATTCCTGTATGCCCTCATCTTGGGGTGCTTGGTTTGGTAAATACCCTTAACTTGATTAATTACTAGTTCAAAATCAACATGCACATCTATTCTCTTAGCTTTCAACTCTTTCAAAGCATTTAGCCCCAATATTAAAGCCTCATATTCAACTACATTGTTTTTACAGTCAAAAGCCAACTTGAAAGAACAAATTTTTGAAGTACCATTTGGAGGAACAATCCACACACCTGCCCTAGCTCCTTCTTTACTGACAACTCCATCAAAATCCAGGTTCCATAACCCATGATCCTCATCATATGTTTGATATGAAATGATCTCCTCCCGCAATTGTTCACCTTTCTTCTTTGGAATTTCAAGTTCATTCTTGTCCCCCTCTTCAAAAAAGAGATCATTATAAAAAATAGAAGCCCCAATATTAGTGTCAACATCATAGATAGGGTGATTATTAGGTCCATCTGTGCTACTTATCATGTATGCCAAGTCTTTTTCTCTGTACCATATTCTTTGTTTCCCAAACAATGGAATTGTAGCATATGACATGTCCATCTGTAATGTACCCTTGAGTTTTGTTGCCCAAGATCTATACAATAACATCCCAAATTTAGGTGGAATGTCAGCGACCACCACATCCATAACAACACTTTTAGATGGGATCTGAGTTAAGGTGACAACATGATCTTTAATCAACCCTAAGAATTTAACCTTCCTTGAATCAAATGAAACCAAGTCTTTATATGGCCTTGTGATGTCTAATCCAATATTTTCCATAACCACCTTTGGAATCAAATTGTCTGATGCCCTTGAATCCAACATGGAATTATGCAGGGTCCTAACATGAAAATTGAGATTGACATAGAAAGGAGGTACTTCACTGTCATTATCACAGTTTGCTTCAACCCGTGGACCAAAAAGGAAAGTAGGATGGTCATCATGAAGATTTAGAGTGTCAGAGGTTTCTCCTTTTTTCAACACTTTCATAATCTAACCTCTATATTCAATATTCTTCATAATCTCATTAAAAGGGATTGAAACTTTTAACTTAGATATTTCACTTTCAAGATTAAAATTAAACTGATATTTTTCTACCTCTTTATTGTTAACATCCTTCTTTGATTCTTGAAATTTCTTTCAACAATCATCCTTTGGATTATTTTTCTCTGGCATGTCTTTATTTGTAGGATATTTCTTCCTTTGACTGGTAGAGGGATGATCAACTTGAGCTTTATTTGGATTAACTACTGCATTTTTGTTTATGAAGTTATACTTTTTCTGAAATTCATAAATATTATTTTGATACCCCTTGTCTATATTCTTTTGAATCCATCAACAATTCATTATCTTATTCTGGCTGAAACATGTCATGCTCTTCTTTAGTCAAATAGATTTCAAAATCATCTTCATCAAACATATGGATTTGATCTTCATGTTCTTCAACAAAATCTTTAGCATAATTTTCTTGAAATGGAGGTCTGATTTGTTGGTCTCCTTGATTTATTTGATCTCTTTGTCTTATTTCAGGGACTGGAGGTCTCCTGAAATTTGGATTTCTTACTTGAAGTTCTTTTCTTTCTCTACGAGGAGGTCTATTATCCAAGGTTAGCCTTTCCATTAATTTCTCCATAGTTTTCACCATCATAGCTAAATTTACATCTGAAGATTTAGAAGATGAAGGTTGATTTTCTTCTTTGAATTTCTTTTTCTCAGTTTCAACTTTAATATTTGTTTTTCCAGATGCCATTAAATTAGCTTCTACCTCTATGGAATCATTCATCATATCAGCTAAAGTAACATATCTCCTTTCTCTTAACAACAAAGAAAAATCACTACTGAAAGCATCGACATAGTGCAATTGAGAAGCTCCAAGAGGAGGTTTAACCTAGCCTGGGATTGCATTATACACCTTCATGAACCTAGTGGAAAATTCTTGCACTGTCTCAACAACATCTCTTTTCAAACTATTATACTGTGTCAAGAGTTGTAATGGATTTTTCTTATCCTCCCATTTTATGAGAAAAATTGTTTCAAAACCTGGAAAATCATGAATACTCCCTGTTGCAAGTCCCTTAAACCATTTCTTGACATCTCCAACAAAAATGTGTGCACATAGTCTCATTTTATCATCTTCATAGTCAACCTCCTCTAAATCAATGAAATCATTGAATCTGTCTAAATGTTGTTGTGTTGTGATATCTCCTTCTATATTATATGTTTTAATTCTTTCAGAATAATTTTGGGGTAAGTCATGTAGTTGAGCAGGGAGAATAAGGGGGGAAAACCTAACAACCATGACTTTGATAGGACTCTATTTTGGAGTTGAAACTTGACTTGAAACTAAAGATTTTGGGGAACTAACATCGGGCTTTGGGGAACTGGCACCAGGAGAAGTAGAAAATAAATATTTAAACTTGCCAATATCAAACACTGTCTTAAATAATATTTTGACTTAGTTCTAACAAAAGATTTTTCAAACTTTACAACAAAAGGAATATGATCAAGACTTCTTACTTCATCTTTTGGCAAGGAAAAAATTCTTTCTAAGAAAACTGTATGTGACTCGGATAACTCCTTTTGACTTTTCTGAATAATCTTTTTAGGGTCAAAATAAACTTTTGGAGGATTTGGGTCTGGATTCTTCCTTGTATGAATCTTCTTGGGAGCCAAGATTTCTAGTAGTGTCACCTTTTTGTAACTGATCTTGACAATGAAATTGCTAGGGTAAAATTATACAACCCACTTCTATTCCCGATTATTTGCTTACCTTCGGGAATTAGATCTTGAAACTTCGTTGTTCTTTCCCAGGGAAAATTTCACCTTCATTCCCCGACAATGACGCCAAAATGTTATCACTCTGTAAATTTCCTTGGCTGCAACATAAAATATCATAGGTAACCACAAACCTACTTTCAGAATGGAATATAACCTCCTTTAAATCCATAGAGAGCTCTCTCATACTAGTTATTCAATCAATACAAGGGCCAGATTGTATGTGGATGAAAAGTTTATGAAATGGTTGGTAGGGATGAGAGAAACACCCATTGGGCATGGAGTCATGATGGAAACTTGTATTATCACAATATATCAGAATGGGCTCATCACACTCAACCTGTATATCTATTAAAGTTTGTTTTATCCATAGAACCTGTGTACAACAAGATGTTGCTGCAATAAACTCTACTTCGGTTGTAGAGAATGATACTGGTGACTATTTCTTTCTTAGCCAAGATACCAAACACTCACCCAAGTAGAACACTGCTCCACTTGTACTTCTTCGATCATTAATGAAACCTATCCAATCTGCATTTGTGTAGGCAATAAGTGATATATCCTTTCCTTATCCAAACTCTTATATACCCTTGAGATATATAAATATCCTCTTTACTGCTAGAACATGTGATTCCTTTGGTGTTGCTTGAAAGCGTTCCACCTGTCCAAATTCCTGCATTACATATGTTCTGGATGTTGTCACATAAAGTAAGATGCCAATCATTGACCTATACTACTTCTGATCTGTAGAATTTAAATCATCATCTTTCCTTAACTTACAACTGGTTTGCATAGGAGTATTGACTAGTTTGCAATATTCCATTCCAAACCTCTTTAACATTTCTCTGATATACTTGGTTTGAGAAATAAAAATGCCTTCATTGCTTTGACATATCTGAAGACTAAAAAAGAAGGATAATTCTCCAAGTAATGAGATTTCAAATTCATTCTGCATATCCTTTGAATATTTTTGGCTCATGCTGTCATCATAGCTTCCAAAGATAATATCATCAACATAAACTTCAATTAACAAAATACTATCTTGATTTATGTAGAGGTTGCTGCCTACATTTCCTTTCCTGAATCGTTGTTGCTGCAAATATTTTTCCAATCGGGAATACCATGCTCTGGGAGCTTGTTTGATACCATACAAGGCCTTATTCAACCTAGAAACATAATATTCATTCTTTGATAACTAAAATCCTTCTGGTTGCTCGATGTAGACTTCTTCTTCTAGATCCACATTTAAGAAGGTTGATTTCACGTCCATCTGATACACTTTAATATTCTTGGAGTATGCATAAGCGATGATCAATTTGATTGCTTCCATTCTGGCAACTGGGGAAAATGTCTCTTCAAAGTCGATACCTTCAACCTGAGTGTTGTTGATGATTGCAGCTATGTGAGACATTCTCCAGGACACAAACCTAAGAGAGAGCCCCTAAGAGGGGTGTGTGGTTCCTATCTGAGATAGAGATGGAATGTAGAGATGGTCTCCTCCTTACAGAGAGTTGAGAAGAACTCCATATGATTCTCCTGTATAATGCAGTGAGAAAGGAGATTTGCAGAGTGGACGTGCCTGTAGCTGAGCACAAGGTGAATGTTTGAAATCCAAAAGTGTTGGTTGCATCATCATGAGAAAGAAATGAAGATGATGTATTATCCTCCTCTGAGCAGAGAGTTGATGAGAAAATACATATGAATCTACTATGTAATGTAGTGGGAAAGAAGATCTGTTGAGTGGACGTGCATGTGGACAAGCACAGGTGAACGTGATCCTAGTGACTGAGCACTAGTGAAGAAGTGGTTCTTCTGTGTAATGTAGTGAGTCGGAGATATGGACATCCCTATGGATGTGCCCCTAGTGGATGAGCACTGGTGTGTGTATAATATCCCTTTCTATATTTTTCAAGAGTCAGACCTTCTTGTAACCCTAATTGTAATGTAAAGGGTACAGGTTGACCCCACCTTAATGTAATTGATAATTAATGTAAAACATAATTAATCTGGATAATATTTATTATATTATAAGATAGAGAGGTCGGACCTGTTGTGCCAATATACACTTTTGTTGACAGGTCAACTCTAATATAAGTGAAGGTAAATTCCCCATTGAGGAATGATATCTTTTGTGTGAGTTTGGAAATTTCAGCAGGTATACCTTCTTGGGAAAAGTGCACACCTCTCTTGGGTGCTAGTCTTCTAGGGTTTGCAAGCAACCTCTTGTGTGCTAGGTTTTCTTGGTGGTGAAGGTATTTCTCTTGAAGAATATAATAAAGGATTTGGCTAGTTTTTCTTCCCTTGTTGAGAAGGGTTTCCCAAGATACTTCTTGTCTTCTTGTGCATGGTGTTTCTTCTTGTGATCTTGGTTGCTACAACATTATTGGTTATGGTTAAGTTAAATGCTAAAAATGGAATGAAATTCATGCTTAAACTTTATTATTGAAAAATCAACATGGTATCAGAGCATAGGTCTTTAAGAACCCATTGCACAATCATCTACAAAGTCTCCTCTCATTTTTGCAGAACTGTACGACCCTCCTAGGGTTTCTAGAAAATCTGTGCGACCCTCCTTTATATAGTGTTATAGCCCTTAATAATTATACGTTGGGTCTATTTTTGGCATAGAAGAATATGAACTCCAATGCACCTCCAAAATCTCTTAAAGTGAAATTTCAAGAATTTTTTATTTTTGTCCCTAGGGTTTCTAGGGTTCTGCAAATTTCTGTAGATTTCTGGTTTTAGGGTTTCTGCATCTCTTTGAAGAATCCTTCAAGATTATTTGTGTTCTTATGACTTTCAAGGCCTATTGTTTTCATTCATAAGTCCAACAAGACCTAATGTTGCTATCCTAGCCTAGTCATTAGGTTTTCTAACCCAGTTGACAAGGGTTTGTAAAGAATCTAAAATATGACGAACACAACTATGATGGAAGATAAGCTTGATGGATCAAGCAACTTCAAGTTCCTGGAAGACAAGACTTCATAGAAAGAATTATTGTGGGTGATACAAAAAGTTTTACCAGAGACAACTATCAATGAATGGAAGGAATATGACGTCAAGACAAGGAAGCCAATCATCTACTCAAGCTCTTACATTGAAGGGCCAACTTCAAAATAACAAGATGACAAAATGTGACACTGTGACTACCTTATTCATAAAGATCTCAGAGGACATAGATCAACCAGGTTCCATTGGAGAAATCATATCAAAACTCTCAGGTATGCACTTGTATATATATTATTGGTATCATTTTCATGAGGGTAATTGCAGGAGGAAGGAACCTTTTGTTGAAGTCATGGATCCAAAGGGATGTTAGTGCATTCAGAGGAACAACACACTGGAAGTGAAGAATCCAAGTTTGATTTTTTTAATTATTCCTCTAAACCTTTAATTCTAAAAGTTTGCTACATTACAAGTAGGTGTTTTAGTTGTGACAACAATCCTCAAATTGTCTTGATTCTAGAGATGTACTCATTATTCTCCTTTAGGAGATATTATTGCTTTGGTTCCTCTTGTTCTCTTGTTATAGAAAGGTTAAAAACAAAGGAATATGTTTATCCTTCATAGGGAGTCACTTGACTCTAGAGGGAGTCACTTGTGACTCAAAGGGAGTCAAAACTATTTAAGAAAGAGGAAGAATAGAACCATAATTGAGGCAACTAATGCAATAATGCATGATTAGAATATTTCTATGATTCTATGGGCATAAGCATGCATGACACAATATATGTTCAAGAACAAGAGTCTTCACCAGACATAACTCTCGAATAAGCCTTCACTGGAGTGAAGCCTGAGATTGAACACTTCAGGATATCTGGGTGCCCAGTGTATTTTCATGTACCCAAAGAGAAGAAGTCCAAGCTAGACCCTTCAGGGAGAAATTATACATTTATGGGATAAACAATGAATCTTCGAAGACATTCTAGATATACATCCCTAGTCAGAGACAGATTGAGACAAGCAGAGATGTTGTCCTTAAAAAAAAAAAAAAAAATAGCCTTTCAAAGATCTAGAGAATCTTAGATGGAGATTAACAGTGAAACAATACCTTCTCTCCCTTCAGCAGTTCAGAGGGAGACATATATTATTCCAGTTGATCTAGTAGCTCCAGTTGATATGTCTAGAGATATTGCAGTAGGGAATAAAATGCCTTCCTAGGCTCACTCTGTAGGAGGCAGAGAAACATACAAGCCTCTCAAGACACATCCCGAGAAAGAAAAATAAATTTTTGAGCTATCCTTTAGTCATGAGCCACTTCATTAATTCTGAGCCACTTTGTCTTGGAGAAGCAACAAGATAACAGGTATGGCAAGATGCCATAACAAAAGAATACCAATATATCTTAAATAATGATGTATAAGATATTGTTCAGATACCAGAAAGGAAGTCTATGGTGACTTCCAAGTGGATCTATAAGATCAAGCATGCAACTGATAGAAGTTTCAAGAAATACAAAGCAAGATCTATAGCCAGAGGATTCTCACAAACATAGGGATTTGTCTATGATGAGACACTTGATCCAGTAAGCCCGATACACTTCCATCCGTACTACCATCCATGAGTTGGAAACTATATCAGATGGATGGATTCTTGATGAGTTTGGGTTTCAGCAAGAGTTTTGCTGATCCAAACCTATATTATTACAATGTTGGTGACGAGAGCCTGATTTTGATGACTTATTCAGAAATCCTTGTTGTTGGATACAATTAAGATTTGAATTCTGATTTCGAGATGAAATATCTGAGTATTATGCACCACTTCTTGGGAAAAGAAGTATGATAGAATACCAATGAGATTTTCCCGAGTCAATGAAAATATACAGTGAAAATATTAAAAGAAGTTCAATATGACATAATGCAAATCCACGATGATAGATTTGAATAAAATTAATGATGATGATTAAGATGATATTGATCCATAGCTGATTGGATCACTGATGTATCTGGTTAACACCAGACTTGATTCATGCTATGCAATGAATGTACTTAGTCATTCCATGAGTCAACTGAGACAAACTCACTGGATATCAGTAAATCATGTACTGTGATATATATGAGGCACAATTGGATATGGATTGAGATATGCCTCTAGTGTGAACTTGAGTTTGCAGGGATATGGCAATACAGATTGAGCAGAGAGTACAGTGGACTGGAAAAACACATCCAGTTGTTGTCTTACTGTGAATTTTTCCATGGTTTCCTGATGCAACAGGAAACAAAACTTTGTGGCCTTGAGTACCACAAAAGCAGAGTATGTAGCATCGAGTGTGCGAAGAAATATGTCTTCACAAAGCTTCTGACATATTTAATTGATCATGAGATGGATCCTATGATGATAACTAGATTTGTGTGTAAAACTCTTTGAGAACCCAATGTTTCATGATAGATCGAAACACGTTGAGATGAAATATCATTATATCAGAGATATGATGCAGAGGAAAATAGTACACATGTTGTACCTTCCTACACATGAGAATATTGCAGACATCTTCACCAAATTATCTTGGTCAATAATACCTCCCTAGTTGAGTGGGAGTATTGACGACTACAACCGAGACAAAGTTCAAAGTATATCCGTGTGAGAATTGGCATGCTGAAGAATGCCTCCCTAGATGAGAGGGAGTGTCGATGATTGTAGCTATGTGAGACATTGTCCAGGACACAAACCTAAGAGAGAGCCCCTGAGAGGGGTGTGTGGTTCCTATATGAGACCGAGCTGGAATGTAGAGATGGCCTCCTCTTTACAGAGAGTTGATAATAACTCCATATGATTCTCCTGTGTAACACAATGAGAAAGGAGATCTACAGAGTTGGACATTCCTGTGGCTGAGCACAAGGTGAACGTGTGAAATCCCAAAGTGTTGGGTGCATCGTCATGAGACATAAATGAATATGATGTATTAGCCTCCTCTAAGTAGAGAGTTGATGAGAAACTCCAGATGACTCTCCTGTGTAATGCAGTGGGAAAGAATATTTGTTGAGTGGACGTGCCTGTGGACGAGCATAGGTGAACATGATTATAGTGGCTGAGCACTAGTGAAGAAGTGGTTCTTATGTGTAATGCAGTGATCTAGAGATATGGACATCCCTATGGATGTGCCCCTAGTGGATGAGCACTAGTGGGTGTATAATATCCCTTGCTATATTGTTCAAGAGTCATACCTGCCTGTAACCCTAATTGTAATGTAAAGGGTACAAGTCGGCTCCACCTTAATGTAATTGATAATAAATGTAAAAGATAATTAATCTGGCTAATATTAATTATATTATAAGATAGAGAGGTCGGCCCTATTGTGCCAATAGACACTTCTATTGACATGTCAAGTCTAATATAAGTATGTTGATTAAGGTTAGTTGTCATTGATGTCAACCCTTGAAGAAATAACGATAGCACAAAGGTTTGGGTAACGGAACCAAGTTTGTTTGATGTAAATATGACTCATTATTGTATTGTCATGGTCCCAAAGTGAACTCCAAAGTGGTCCCTTTATGGTGAAATCCCTCATGGGAAGACGCTTTGCGGATTGAGTTATCCTAGAAGTATGGTTAGAGAACCCATGCTTATTTGTGGAATAATGAGATTAAGGTCATCAAATTTTTCAGTGAAACTATCCTATATGGATAGTTCTTGTCATGCCATTTCTAGTGGTATGTGGAACTTCACATAACTCCTCACGGTTAGAGAGTTATGGCCATGAGAAGTTGGAGAACCCAGGGTTGGGTAATGGACCCAAGTTTGTTTGATGGATAATGGTATGAGTTTTGATATATTTTCAGGTAATACTATTCTATATGGATGGTACATGTCATTCTGTTTCTGGTGGTATGTGGAACATCACATAACTCCTCACGGTTTGAGAGTTACAACCTTACGAAGTTGGAGGACCCTCTTATGTCATCTAGAAGCCCCAAAAGGTCAAAGTAGTCAAAGTGGTTTAAGAGATTTTAGAAGGTAAATAATAAAGTGAAGTGATGAGTGTACTATAATTCAAAGTGAATAAAAAATAAATTATTTAAATAATAAATTTAATGGATAAATTAGAAGTGGGTTAACCCTAAAATAAGGAAAGTGGGCAAAGTGACCTAGAAGATGTTTTTAAGGAAGCTACTTGGAGAGTGTAAATAAGAGGCAATGCTCTCTCATTTAAGATAAATTTGAGTATATTGAATACCTATAGGTGTCTGAGGTAACCAACGGATATCTAAGCCGAATTTCTAAGGGAAGGTGAAGAAAAGAAAGGCCGGAATTCAAGGAAGGATAAATTCTTTTGATGATGCTTTCTAATGTATGTTATTTACAGGTCATCTCACCATTTTCGCAATAAATTGTTTTCTAGAATGATTCATACCATGAAGTTTCTATGAAATTGAGGAAACATATCAAAGTATATGTGGTGAAAAATTTAGCTTGTGGGTCGTTGTATTTTTGGAGTTACACTCCGTGGAAAATAGGGTTTGTGGCTAGTCCTGAAACTAGTCAAACAAAAGTGTTTCGGGTAAAAATGTCATAACTTCTTCATAACAGATCCAAATTCAGTAAGAAAAAATGTTTTGGTTAGAATACAATGTTTATTATTCTTTGTAATAGTTTCCGATCAATTTATCAAATATTCCGTGTGAGGAACGCTCTACAAGGTCGCTCTCTAAAATAAAACAGAATTCAACAAGGTATGCATTTTTTTCTATAAATCCTTTTCTGAGAGGTTCCAAGTAGTGAAACCTGGAGGAATTGCATAAAACACACTGAATAACATTGTATATCAGTTTCAGATCTTTATTCATTATAGGTACAAAGTTATGATTATTTAAAGTTAGGGTTCTTGACTAATCCAAAACTAGTCATGTGAGACTAAAGAAAAGTTTGATGAAAATGATAGTCTATTGTTGCTTAAAGTTAAGGAAGGTTTGCAGGTATATGATCATATCCACTAGGTCTATTAAAGAGTTACAAATCATATTTGTATGATGAAATTGATGAGGGATTTTGGTTGAGGTACAAGTTGGGTACATGGTTGAGACAAGTAGTTGATGAGTTTTCACATACATTAGATGTATAGTTGATGATGTTGGTAGATATTGATGAGTCATAGTTGATGAGTACTTGACACATGATTGGTACATACTTGGCACATGGTTGGTTGCACTTGTTTATGGTACAGGTTGATTACATATTGTTTGGTAAAGGTTGGTGCATGGTTAATGCACTTGTTTATGGTACAGGTTGGTGCATGGTTGATGAACTTGTTTATGGTATATGTTGATTACAGGTTTAGGTACAGGTTGATGCATGGTTGATGCATGGTTTAGTTTTATTGGTACATGTTTACAACGATATATCTCACAGTGATAGTGTGACAATGGTTCCATCATTCTATTTCTACTTCAGGGTGGTTGGACGGGGCAAGGACAGGTGGTTGTAGCTGTTAATATTATGGTAGCTGTGGGAGGTATTTACCTCCACGTGTGAACTTGATGAGAATAGAAGACTTCGAAAAGAAAGACAAAACCCTAATGAGTTGGCTAATAACCCTAGAAGTCTTGTCGGCTCAAGAAGATAATTTATATTAGGTTATTAGCCTCCAAGAGAAGAAGTTGGCTAGAAATAATAATAAACACTGAACAGACACATATCCAGAAGGAGAAGTTGTTCCCAACAAATTTGGCAGAATCAGTATAAATACAAGGTGCCAGTTCTCATTTGACACATCTCATAATTGCAGTTCCTAGTTGGTGCGCACTGCAGTTCCCAGTTTGGTGCGCACATGTGGAGGAGGGTTGCAGGTGCCGCTGTAGCAGCAGTTAGTTTTCAGTATTGGCTTGGACTATCTCTTGGCTAGGGTTTGGACTATCTGATCAACTATTGTTGGTGCGCTATCCTTGGAGGAAGATGCGCTACACCTTGTTTGGCTATCTAGCCTAGGGTTTGCTTCCAGAGTAATTCTCAGTGAAGGTTAAGGTGCTCGGAGGGTGGCTTAGGCCTATGGTTGGGTGATGAGGGTATCGTCAATGGTAAAATGAGCAGACAATATTCTATATTCTAACAGTTTATGGGCCCACACCTCCTTCATTTAGTCTAAATGATGGAAGGAAACATAACCTCTAGGATATTGAGCTCGTTGAGGAACTGCCACTAAGGTTACTAGCAGAAGCAGCTCCCAAGACATTGCCACTAGGGTTACTAGCAGGAGCAGTTGCATAAACCCTAAACCTCTTGTTGAAGCACCTTAAGTGAAGATATTGACCTAATCTCCGGGCAGATCAGTGTGCCCTAGCCTAGTGCATCTCCTGATACTCTCAACAAGCCAAGACGTGAAGTTTTAATTTCTGGTCAAATCTAGGGTTTGACCAAGTCAAGCAGCCATGACTAACTCTATGAAGTCTGAGAACAATTTAGATGGAGCCTCTAACTTCAGAGTGTGGAAGACAAGGATTGACCTCATCCTTGCCAAGAATAAAGTACTGGATATCATGAAAGGAAAGATCGTGAAGCCAGAGTTTGAAGAAGGAGAAGAGAAGGAACCGCAAAACATTGCAGCTATGGAGAAGTTCAAAGATGTTGACATCAATGCCATGAGTATCATAGTGGATTCCATAACAGACCACTTGATACCCTACATCTCCCATCTTGACTCATCGAAGAAGATGTACGATGCCCTAACAAATCTCTTCTCA
>ML783144.1:1126917-1156699 GCA_009831015.1 Picea engelmannii | reverse complement strand
CTGTTCAAGTGCTATTTCTGTTGCTATTTCGTATATCATTTCTGTGTATTGTGAAGATTATGCTGGATATTTTACTGTTATTCTGTTATTTCTAGCATTTCGTTCCTGTTCTGCATATTTTATATATCTGGTATCTTGCACTCGGAGGGTGGCTTAGGCCTATGGTTGGGTGACGAGGGTATTGTCAATGGTAAAACAAGCACACAATATTCTATATTCTAACAATAGCCACCTTCTGGTTGTAGCCATAGAACACAGGGGGTTGTAGCCTCCTTCTGGTTGTATCCTGAGAATTGGGGAGTTGGAGCTTCCCTTAGGTTGTAGCCTGAGAAACTAAGGGGTTGGAGCCTCCTTCCAGTTGTAGTTGGAAAACAAAGGAAGTTGGTGCTTCTAATGAATGTAATTCTTCAAGACATATAAGAAAAAACATTCTGTGGTTTTCTTTCGATTTGGGTTTCCACGTAAAACACCGGTGTACTGTGTATTTGTGTGATTGTTAATTTCTTATTGCTCATTATTGGATAATAATTCTACATTGATATAACACTTGGATTATTTGGAGAAAAAAGATTATAATTACGCTATTACTGATTCACCCCCCTCTCAGTAATCCAACAATTGGTATCAGAGCAGGTTCCTTCAGAAATCAGTTTAACCACTGAAAGGTAGATCATGGAGAGTACCAACTTGTATAAAAATGGAATACAATAGTTTGATGGACATAAGTATGCTTTTTGGAGCATAAGGATGAATACATATATATAGGCATAGGGATTTCAAGTTTGGAAATCAATTGTAGATGGATACACAGTACCAACAGTTCCACCAACAAATGACAAAGCAGTGAAATTCAACGAGAATAATTCCAAAGCCAAAAATGCACTTTTGAATTGTCTCGGTGATACAATATTCACCAAATTTGCACATTGTAAATCCGCTAAAGAGATTTGGGATAAGCTTCAAAATATTTATGAAGGAGATACAAAAGTCAAAGAAGCAAAGATTCAAACTTACAGAGGTCAGTTCGGACAACTAAAATGAAGGAAGATGAGAATATTGCAGCCTACTTATTACGAGTCGATGAAACAGTGAATGCAATCATATGATTGGGAGAAGAAATCGAAGAATCTGTAATTGTTCAAAAGGTAATAAGATCTCTTCCTATAATATTTAACCCTAAGATATCAACACTAGAAGAAACATCGGATCTAAACTCAATAAGCATGGATGAACTGCATGGAATCTTCACAGCGTATGAACTGAAAACTAAACAGGAAAATCCAGATGTAAAAGAAGCAACCTTCAAAGCATCCAAAAGATCAAAGAAAAAGAAAAAGCAACAAGAAGGATATAGCAACAATAGTGACGTTTCAGAAGGTGATGAATAAGTGGCCAACTTCGTCAAAAGACTGAACAAGGGAACCAACAGTAGGTATAGAGGTAAGATTCCTTTAATTTGTTTTAATTGTGATGGTATTGGTCATTTTTCTAACAAATGTCCTCATAAGAAAAAGATAAATGATGAAGGTTACTTAAAAGGAAAACACTCATATAAAGGAAGAAGAACTACAAAGAAAGTTTTCAAGAAAAAATTATGCACCAAAGAAGACATCTCATCATCAAATGAAGATGAAGTCAATGACAGAGAGACATGAAGAGTTCTATTCATGTCAGTAAAAGACTCTGACAAAGAAGACTCCGAAGAAGAATATGAAGAAGCCAAATTTCAAATAGAAGAAGATAAAAGAATTGAAGAAGAACTCAAAGAAAAGTTAGAAGAAAAAGACAGGATCATTGGAAACTTGGAAGCAGAGATTGCCACACTAAGAAAGGATATTCAAAAGAAAAATATATAGAATAGATCAAAAGTTTTGGATGACATTATTAACAGTAAAAAATCTCATCTTGACAAGACCAGATTTGGATACAATAAGACAGAAAAGGGATAAATCTCCAAAACAACATAGCAAGAAACATATCCAAAAAGATATGTAGAAACAATCAAAGTGGACAAAATGATATACAAGGAAGATTACATGGATACTCCTCCACCGAGAAGAGTCAGATTTCATAATCAACAACCAACATATAGGCTTCAAGAAGAAGAATGATTCATAAGAGCACCTCCCTTCAGAAGACCCTCAACTCCCAGGTATCAAACTATATTTTTTGGTTTATGTTATGCATGTAATAATTTTGGACATAAAGATGTGATTTGCAGAGCTAACAACATGAACAATAACAACTTTTAGAGCCATACACAAAGGGGTTATTCGAGAAGACCTAGTGAAACAAAGAGAAGAAGTTACAACATGTTTGAATCTTTGAGCACTGAAGTGGAATGTTACAAATGTAACAATTTTGGATATGTGGCCAAATATTGCAGAATGAAAGTCCCTCCTAAAGAACCTCAACAAAATAACAACAGTAACAGACATGAACCTCAGAAAACGACATGGATAAGAAAACAAGATCAATATAGCAATGAAGAATGCACAATCACTCTACAAGCTAAGCAGAAGAAACACGGTTGGTATGTTGACAATGGGTGTTCAAAACACATGACATGTGATAGAGACAAGCTTCTTACATTACAAAAGGAAAGTGATGGATCAGTCTCCTTCGAAAATGATGATTCAACCAAAATCATTGGAAAATGCACAATCCGAATTGGGAACAAGAATGAAAAGGCAGAAAATGTTCTACTAGTAGAAGATATGAAACATACTCACACCAAGGTCATAAAGTTACTTTCGATTCACAAAAGTGTGAGATAAGAAAAGAAGGTTCATGGAAATTGGTTGCTACACCTGCAAGAACTTCAAGCAACATATATCTGTAAAGTGAAATTGGAAATGAAAAGTGTCGTCTAGGAAAGGAAGATGAAAGTTGGATATGGAACATAAGAATGTGTCACATACATTTTGATAACCTTTTCAAAGTTAGCGAAAGAGAAGCAGTCAAAGAAATGCCCCAGAGCACGAAACCAACCAACACTTTATGCAAGCATTATCAACAAGTAAAGCAAACAAAGACCATGTTCAAATCAAAGGAATATTCAACGACAAGACCACTGGAAATTGTGCATACTGATCTAGTTGGACCAACTAGAACAAAGGGATTAAAATGTGATAAATACTTTATGTTATTAGTTGATGATTATATAAAAATGATTGCAGTTTGATTTCTCAAGAATAAGTCAGAATCTTTTGAAAACTTCACGATCTACAAGGAAATGGTTGAAAATGAAATGGTTTCAAAAATCAAATGCTTGAGATCTGATAATGGAGAGTTCACCTCAAAAGAATTTATGGACTACTGCAACAATCATGGAATAAAAAGACAATTCTCTGTTTCTAGGACACCTCAACAGAATGGAGTTGTTGAAAGAAATAATATGACATTACATGAAATGGCTCGAACAATGCTAATGGATTCAAAATTGACAGATATTTTTTGGACACATGCAGTGCATACATCAGTTCACATTCAAAATAGAGTAATGCTCAGAAACAACACTGACAAAACTCCTTACGAACTATGGAAAGGAAGACCAACAAATGTAAAACACTTCAGAATTTTTGGAAGCAAATGCTATATCAAAAGAGAAGATGGAGGAATGAGAAAGTTTGACTCTCGCGTGGACAAAGGAGTACTTGTTGGTTACTCAAGTACAAGGAAAAAATACAAGTGTTACAATCTAAGATTGAAAAAAGTTGTGGAAAGAATCAACGTGACAATTGATGAAACAAGCAGACCAGAATCAAAGGAAGAAGAAAATAAATCAATGAAACAACCCTTACAAGAAGAAACATAAGATGAAAAAGAAGTAGAAAAGGAAGATGAAGAGAATCCAACATAAGCAAAAGAGGAAGTTCAACAAGTGCATCCAAAGACACCCAGTAGATTAGTACAAAAGAATCATCCTTCATAACAGATTATCAGAAACAAAGATGCAGGAGTTGATACTACAAGAATAATCCATTCACTAGAACAAACACACCTAGCACTCCCATCTACAATTGAACCAAACTTTTTTAAAGAAGCCAACAAGGATGAATTTTGGAAAAAGACCATGGATGAAGAATTTGATCAAATAGAGAAAAATGACACTTGGGAACTGGTTCCAAGACCAAAGAATAAGAATGTGATCTGCACAAAGTGGGTCTTCAGGAATAAATTGAATGAAGATGGACAAGTTACAAGGAACAAAGCTAGATTGGTATGTAAAGGATATGCACAGGTTGAAGGAATCGACTTTGAAGAGACATTTGCCCCAGTTTCTAGAATGGAAGCAATCCATTTGCTTTTAGCTTATGCATGCTCCAAAAATATTAAAATGTATCAAATGGATGCAAAATTATCTTTTCTAAATGGGGAACTTGAAGAAGAATTCTACGTTGAACAACCAGAAGGATTTAAGTTGTTAGATAACATAGATTATGTGAGTAAACTAAAGAAGGCCTTGCATGGTCTAAAACAGGATCCTAGAGCATGATACTCTAGACTAGATAAGTATCTGCAACAGGTAAAGTTTAGAAAAGGAAGTGCAGACAACAACCTCTACATCAAGGTAAGTTAAGGTAATATTTTATTAATTGAAGTTTATGTTGATGATATTATTTTTGGTAGTGATGATGACAGGTTAATCTAGAAATTTGCAAAAGATATGCAAAATAAATTTGAAATGTCATTACTTGGAGAACTATCCTTCTTTCTGGGACTTCAGATAGGTCAAAGAAACCAAAGAATTTTTATTTATCAAACCAAGTATATCAGAGAAATGTTAAATAGGTTTGGAATGGAAGATTGCAAATGAGTTATCACTCCCATGCAAACCAGTTGCAAGTTGAGAAAAGATGATGATTCGAAGTCTACAAATTAGAGACAATACAGGTCAATGATTGGCAGCCTACTATATGTGACAACATCCAAACCAGATGTAATGCAAGCAGTCGGAAAAGTGGGACGATTTCAAGCAACACCAAAGGAATCACATGTATTAGCAGTAAAGAGGATTTTCAGATATCTCAAAGGAACAAAAGAGTTTGGATTATGGTATCCAAAAGGAAAGGATCTATCACTTGTTTCCTACACAGATGCAGATTGGGAAGGTTGTATTGATGACCGACGAAGCACCAGTGGAGTAACATTCTACTTGGGTGAGTGTTTAGTATCATGGCTAAGCAATAAACAATCATATGTATTCTTATCTACAGCCGAGGTAGAGTATATTGCAGCAACATCATGTTGTACACAGGTTCTTTGGATGAAACAAACTCTGAAAGATATACAATTTGAGTATGATGAGCCCATTCCAATCTATTGTGATAATACAAGCGCCATAAGTATCTCAAAGAACCCGATGATGCACTCTAAGATGAAGCACATTCCAATCAAGTATCACTTTCTACGGGAGCAAGTTGCAAAAAAGAACATCAGAGTTGAATATGTGGGCACAAAAGAACAAGTGGCATACATCTTTACAAAACCACTTTCACGGGAAGCCTTTGAATATCTTCGCCAGAGACTTGGAGTTATTTCTACTCCAAAATGAATGCCTTTTTAATGCTTATCTTATATGTCTTAGATGTACACGAGGAATCACCATAAGAGGACAATTCAGTCAGGGGGAGCAACCCCGGATGGAAATATACCTTTACCATTGATGACAAAAGGGGAGAGATTTATCAGATGCAAAGGACAGAGGCATGGTTCCAGGGGGAGCATGAGAAAGAGGCATGGTTCCAGGGGGACCATAATTGATATGTTTTCATTATTGCATCAAAGTTTTGCCATCAATGCCAAAGGGGGAGATTGTTGATTAGGGTTAGTTGTCATTGATGCCAACCCTTGAAGAATGCCCGATAGCACAAAGGTTTGGGTAATGGACCCAAGTTTGTTTTATGTAAATATGACTCATTATTGTCTTGTCATGGTTGATAATAAGTACATATGGATGAAATCCAAAGTGGTCCCCTTATGGTGAAAGCCCTCACGAGAAGACGCTTTGTAGATTGAGTTATCCTAGAAGTATGGTTAGAGAACCCATGCTTATTTGTGGAATAATGAGATGAAGGTCAATGAATTTGTCAGTGAAACTATCCTATATGGATAGTTCTTGTCATTGTATTTCTAGTGGTATGTGGAACGTCACATAACTCCTTCCGGTTAGAGAGTTATGGCCATGAGAAGTTGGAGAACCCAGGGTTGGGTAATGGACCCAAGTTTGTTTGATGTATAATGGTATGAGTTTTGATATATTTTCAGGTAATACTATTCTATATGGATGGTACATGTCATTCCATTTTTGGTGGTATGTGGAACGTCACATAAATCCTCACGGTTTGAGAGTTATGGCCTTACGAAGTTGGAGGACCCTCTTATGTCATCTAGAAGCCCCAAAAGGTCAAAGTAGTTAAAGTGGTTTAAGAGATTTTAGAAGGTAAAATAATAAACTGAAGTGATGAGTGTACTATAATTCAAAGTGAATACAAAATAAATTATTTAAACAATAATTTTCATGGATAAATTAGAAGTGGGTTAACCCTAAAATAAGGAAAGTGGACAAAGTGACCTAGAAGATGTTTTTAAGGAAGCTACTTGCAGAGTATAAATAAGAGGCAAGGATCTCTCATTTAAGATACACTTGAGCATATTGAATACCTATAGGTGTCTGAGGTAACAAAAGGATATCTAAGCCAAATTTCCAAGGGAAGGTGAAGAAAATAAGGCCAAAATTCAAGGAAGGATAAATTCTTTTGATGATGCTTTCTAAGGTATGTTATTTACAGGTCATCTCACCATTTTTGCGATAAATTTTTTTCTAGAATGATTGATACCGTGAAATTTCTATTCCATTGAGGAAACATATCCAAGTATCTATGGTAAAAAATTTAGCTTGTGGGTCATTGTATTTTTGGAGTTACACTCCGTGGAAAATAGGGTTTGTGGCTAGTCCTGAAACTAGTCAAAAACAAGTGTTTCGGGTAAAAAAGTCATAACTTCTGCATAACAGGTCCAAATTCAGTAAGACCAAATGTGTTGGTTAGAGTATATTCTTTAGTATTCCGTGTAATAGTTTCAAATCGATTCATCAAATATTCCGTGCGGGGCACGCTGTACAAAGTCGCTCTCTAGAATAAGCCAAAATTCAACAAAGTATGCCATTTTTTCTATAAATCCTTTTCTGAGAGGTCCAAGTAGTGACACCTGGAGGAATTACATAAAAAACAATGAAGAAAAATGTGTATTAGTTTCAGATATTTATTCATTATAGGTACAAAGTTATGATTATTTCAAGTTAGGGTTATTGACTAATCCAAAACTAGTCATGTGAGACTAAAGAAAAGTTTGATGAAAATGATAGTCTCTTGTTGTTTAAAGTTAATGAAGGTTTGCAGGTATATGATCATATACACCAGGTCTATTACAGAGTTACAAATCATATTTGGATGATGAAATTGATGAGGTCTTTTGGTTGAGGTACAAGTTGGGTACATGGTTGAGACAAGTAGTTGATGAGTTGGCACATACATGAGGTGTATAGTTGATGATGTTGGTAGATATTGACGAGTCATAGTTGATGAGTACTTGACACATGATTGGTACATACTTGGTACATGGTTGGTTGCACTTGTTTATGGTACAGGTTGATTACAAATTGTTTGGTACATGTTGATGCATGGTTGATGCACTTGTTTATGGTACAGGTTGGTGCATGGTTGATGCACTTGTTTATGGTACAGGTTGGTGCATGGTTGATGCACTTGTTTATGGTACAGGTTGATTACAGGTTGAGGTATAGGTTGATGCATGGTTTAGGTTTATTGGTACAGGTTTATAGTGGTATATCTCACAGTGATAGCGTGACAGTGGTTCTATCATTCTATTTCTACTTTAGGGTGGTTGGATGGGGCAAGGACAAGTGGTTGTAGCCACCTTCCGGTTGTAGCCAGAGAACATAGGGGGTTGTAGCCTCCTTCTGGTTGTATCCAGAGAATTGGGGAGTTGGAGCTTCCCTCAGGTCGTAGCCTGAGAAACTAGGGAGTTGGAGCCTCCTTCCAATTGCAGCTAGAAAACAAAGGAAGTTGGTGCTTCCAATGAATGTAATTTTTCAAGACATATAAGAAAAAACATTCCGTGGTTTTCTCCTGATTTGGGTTTCCATGTAAAACACTGATGTACTGTGTATGTGTGTGATTGTTCATTTCTTATTTATCATTATTGGACAATAATTCTACATTGATATAAAACTTGGATTATTTGGAGAAAAATGATAATAATTATGCTATTACTAATTCACCCCCCCTCTCAGTAATCCAACAAAGTAAAGGTAAATTCCCCATTGAGGAATCATATCTTTTGCGTGAGTTTGGAAATTTCAACAAGTACACCTTCTTGGGAAAAGTGTGCACCTCTCTTGTGCTCTAGTCTTTCAGGGTTTGCAAGCACCCTCTTGTGTGCTAGGTTTTCTTGGTGGTGAAGGTCTTTCTCTGAAGTTCTTCACATTCACTGGTCTTCCTTGCCATAACTCGTAGGGAGTTTTATCACCGTTGTTTCTGAGCATTACTCTATTTTTAATGTGAACCGATGTATGCACTTCATGTACCCAAAATACCTCCATCAACTTGGAATCCATTAACATAGTTCGAGCCATTTCCTGTACTGTCCTGTTATTCCTTTCGACGACTCCATTTTTTTGTGGTGTCCTAACAACGAAGAATTTCCCTTTATCCCATGGTTGCTGCATAATTCCATGAATTCCTTTGAAGTAAACTCTCCTCGATTATCCGATCTCAAACATTTTATTTTTGAATATTGTTATCGCTCTGTAAATTCCCAGAGGTTGTCGGGAGGTAGAATAAATTTATCAGAGGTAACTTTCTCCAACCACTTCGAAACTAGGATCTAGCTCTGCCAGTTTCAGAGAGGGATCTCTCTGTAATATTTGACTATGTTTCAAGTTTAAGATATTAGGCTAGTTAAATAAATAAGATTGTGTCGTTTTTTATAAAATGGCTGAAATATTGCTTACGCATCCATTGGACTATGGGGTCTGTTTTATAAAGTTTGAGACCAAAGAACAAATTTTATAAGGTATTTTCATAGGGCAGGATAATGCAACTGTTGGATCCTTTAGAATAAAAATGATGGATAGCAGAAAGATGAGATAATCAGTTAAAATAAAGAAGCATTTAAGAATTTCTCAATCATAATATCAGAAGACAAACACTTAGATCTTTAAAATCCAGAAACAGAGTATACAAAGATAAATTCTGCAACTTTAACTTCTTTTAAATGATCAGATGTAGAAAACAATTACGCAGACATAAAAACCATTCAACGAAGAGGAGTAAACATCACCAACATTTAACACGCAAGAATCCTGTGAAACGTCCTTTTTATTACTAGTAGATCTCTTGAGAAAAATTACAGTGCTTACAACTTGCTTGGGCGTAAAGATCAACCCTCAGTACTTTGAAGTTTGAAGTATATATGGAAAAGATTACAATCAATCATGTCATTAATGATCAGGACGTGGCAAAATCCAAAGCTAACTAACATGATAACAAAATACACAAATGTAGGAACTGCTAATGATCTGCCATATTCTTTGTGCTGATTTTGGGGAAGGTTGTTGGCGAGTCATCAACTTGACTTTGACTGTTCTGCATGCTTACTTGGATTGTACACCTAATCACACACTCGATCAGAGTGCACAGATCCTCCCATCTCTTTTGACCGGGAATGGTGACTTTTAGTAACCTTCTGTAGAGTTTGTCCATCTCTGTATATTTGGAAAAAGTTGGCTTGGTGATGAAAACATACTTGATTTCATGTTGGATACTGAGATCCAAGTGCAGAGTCTCTAAAAATTCCTTGCCGGTTATGCTACCCTGCATTCTTGAAAACTTGGAACTATCCTTTTCCACCATCAAAATGTTTTGCTTGTAGTCGGACAAAGTCATCAGTTTGTCATTTAAGACCAATAAACTAGGAAGGCCTTTCTTCTGCAAAGCATCAATCTTGTTGAAGAATCTCTGAACTTCGACATCCATGTTCTGGGCTCTCTCTTCCAATTGCAACATTAATTCTCTTTTGGTAAGAACTTTCTTAACTTCGAGGATAATCTCAGTCCTATCCTCAATTTCCAGACTTTTGAGCTCATCCTTAGTCTTTGAATTTAAGAACCTGATGATTTCATTTGTTTCTATGGGCATTTCTCCCAACTCTCCCTTGATCCCGTCGATGGTCTGCCTGCTCCTTAACACCAATTCATGTTGCTCAAACATGATCTGCACGAGTGGCCAGATTTCTGTCATGGATTTTGAGATATCCATCCAAATTTTCTCTTTGGCTTCTGCTAGTGTCTTGCCCACAACTATTTGCTTTTGCAGCTGCTGTATTTCCTGCTTAAGTTTTTTTGTTGTGTGCCTCTCAGTGTTGTAGAAGGCTTGGAAGGAGGATTTAAGTTTCTGGAGATTCTTTATTTCGTGATGCAATTTTTTAATTTCTGCTCCTTGTAAATTCATCTCCTCCATTGACTTGGCTAGGGCTTCAGATGTCTCTAGAACTGTCATTGGGGCAGCTGATGGAAGTTTTGTTGTGGAAGTTGTTGGTGTTGTCGCTGTGCTAACCCCTGTGAGGGGAACTGCACTCAATGGAATGACTTCCATGGGCTCTGTCTGTTCCTTTTCCTTTACCAACCTTTCCAACTCTGCTTCCATCTCCTTTATCTGTGCATTTTGTTCCATGACTAACTTTAGCAGTTCATCTTTTTGGCCTTCCGTCTCAGCTATCTCTTTGGCCTGTGATTCTTCAGTAGCTGGCAGTTTTAATTGCTTCCTCAAATATGCTATGTCAACATTATTTTTCTTTAGCAGTTCTTCATCTACTTTCACATTTGAGGGGTCATACCCAATTTTTAGTACCATCTCTTCGAGAGACTTGATCCTGTTGTCTTTTGCAAAAGAAGACACTTTCTCCAACTTTAATTGAGTTTGAACATTATTTAGGGAAACCTGCAACTTTGCAGCAGTTGTGGAAGTGTTTGCCAATGTTGAGAAAACCATTTCTCCAGTCTGCCTATTTAAATGCATCTGATCAGCTGGATGTACTTCCTTGGTGTCAAATTCGAATGTTGATCTTTTGTAATCAATGATTTCTTTTGGATGGGGCACTTGTGCCTGCAAAAATGCCATGTGCATTCTCCCCTTTTCCATATCAAAAGAAGAGAGAAACCTATGCTGTGATATAGATGTTTGCTTCCAGAATTGAGCATAGGTGATGTTGGTCAACATCTCGTTCTTCTTCTTAATCAAATCATATTTTTAAAAAATGCTCAATTTTGCAGACCCTTGAGATAGCTGGGAAATCAAAGTGGTATATGCCTACTTCTTTGAAGAGGAAGTAGACATCATCTGCTGACTGCTTGAGAACAATGGTGAGTTTTCTCCCTCGACTACTATGGTGGACTGGGTTTCTTCCTCTCCTGACCTGTCAGTTGTATGACTGGTTTTAGGCCTTTTCTTGTAAACCTGGAAATCTTTTGCTGACACTTCAGTGACTGAAGGAGAGAAATCATTTCTGGGTCTTTTCTCCTTGGGTATCTACGGTGCAGTGTCCTGTGAAACAATGGCTGGGGGATGCTGCTTTTCTGTGTCTTCCAGAGTGTTTACCTCCCACTATGTCTGGTTCATGAACCTCTCAATTTCTGGCTTGGGAACATGAGCATATGGAGAATTTTTATTCCTTAGTCTGGTTTCTGCTATAATCCCACATGGATCATAGTGCCAAGGAAAACTGGTGCCAAAATTCATCTCCTTCAAAAGCTTATCGAACATTGCCCCCGTAGCTTGGCTGTTACAGATGAACGGTCCTATCTATCCTTTGATCCTCAATTGTTGTTTCTTCTTGAAGGCTAAAAAATGAATATCATTTGAGTTAATAATTTGCCTAATTTATTCCAAGGCGAATATCCGCACTGGCAAATATCTAGGCAGTTTGTAAGGGGCCAACTCACATCCATAAATTCTAATATTTGTGTGGTTCTGGTACAGGTACCAGTCTCCGGTTTTGGCTAGGTCTGAGAGGTGTAAAATCCGTTGGATTTCTTCATTTATCATTGGTTCTTGTCTGCCACTGAGCATGCTAACCACGGGATGGTAGAACTGATCTATGCACTGATTGAAAGTGAATTCTAGTGAATTCCTTCTCAACAGTGACATCCAAAATTTGATCAGCTGTGGTTTTCCATTCTGATCTAGCTTCTGCATGGGGAACAAGAATTTGTCTGTCTAGAAAAACATGAACAAATATGCCAGTATTAAAGAATACTGGAACATGCCTTCTGTGGGAAATTTGAATAGATGCTCATGAATATTCTCGGCCAGAAAGCTGTTGTAGTCGAACTGCACTGTGGATCTTTACTCGGTAGAGAAGATAAATAGATAACCCACGATTGGCTCATCTACCCACTCATCTAAGTAGTATCCAAGTAGGTTGGAAAGGGAGGAGATAATTTGATTTCCTTTTACTGAGAAAATCGATGACTGATATGGGGAATTTTCTTTGGGTAATGGGGCACTCTCAGGGAGGAAAAGATCAAATATATGCGCTCTCTGGGGAAAAGACAACTTTTGATACATTTTGGTTAGGATCTCAATGGTAAAAGGAGAAAAGGATTCGGCTCTGGGTATTTGCAACATCTGGTCAATGGCTTTGGGCGTGATAGTGAACAAGGTCTCTCCGGAGGATGAAAAAATAACTCTTTGATCAGGAAGATAGTGCGCTTGGCACTTGAGGGTGAATTCAGGGAAATGATGAATATGGGGAAGAAGGTACAGTGGGAGGTTGGACTCCCAGAGTCCAATCTCGTCACTTTGGTCCAAGAAAGTATCTCTAAACCACAAATATAACTCGACAAAATCAAACTCATATTTGGGGTCTGAAATCAGGTAATCCTTGTCGGCCAGAGGGATCCGGTCGAGGTCAATAGGGGGAGGGAGGAAAGGACTATCATCGATCTCTGAATGTTTGGACTTTGGTGCCATCACTTTGACTAGTACCTACAAAATTTTAAAAAGGGAATACACTGACTGTGATGTTCAGAGATTAATGGAGGTGAAGGTGGAAAGGGTGAAGAGGATGATGGTTTCACGACATTTGGATCATGGATGGTGGAGAAATAGTGAAGAAATGATGAAAAATGGGATAGTCTAAATGAATGGGTATCCGTTGGGACGCGGGGGAAAAGTCAACAGGCTCAATGGGTAGGTTGGGCCACATTGATTGGCCAATAGATAACTCGGGGATGAGGTGGCAGGCAACATAGGGATTACGACGGTGTGAGGATGACATGGATGGGAAAATATTGGATGATATGCAGATAGCATGAGACATGTGATGGGTGAGTGGGGAGATAAGTACGTTGACAGAGTAATGGCACATGACTAACGATTCGACATTAGTGGAGTGTGACGTCATGTACCGGAGGAGGTATGAGAAACTGGTATGGTGGTTTTCGTAGGGGGGGTAGGTGGTAACTTGTTTGGAGAGGGGGGGGGGGGGGCGCCGAAGAAAACCACCATTCCGCCCCCCCTGCGCTTAAAGGTAGAATGGTCCAGAGGGTCCGAAAATACCTGTCGGTTGTAGATCTGAGCATTGTTTGCTTAGCCATTGATCTCGACGCACCCTTTAATCACGGAGCGCGCAACACATTTTATTGTTGAAACTTAGGATAGTGCCATTTTGTGGGTTTTTTGCGCCGTTTCTTTTCATTTTTTGCCACCAAGAGGTTAGAACACAACCTTCTAACATCAAACAAATAATTTCATCCAACATCATGCTTGTTTTATTGAAGGAAATCCAACTCACCTATGTTCTAACCTATTTACCTAACACATTTAACCTAGATCAGATTGTTGGGCTAAAAATTACTCTATCCTAGGGCTATTTGATCAATTTTAAACAGTTTGATCAAATTTATTCACTAACTAACCTATCTACTTGGCTAAGATTAAATAGTTTAGCCAAGCTTTATTCACTAATCCTATCAACATAAATTCAAAAAGACTTGACCATGGTTAAACTATATGGATCAAATCATTATTATTGCATGGGGCCTTATCCATTTTTTATGCCCTCTTTTATTCTTTTCTTTCTTTTTTCTTCTCTTTTTCCTTTCTTTCTTTTTTCTTTTCTTTCTTTTTTCTTTTCTTTCTTTTTGAAAATAATTTGCAAAAATGAAATATTATTTACAACCAAACTACATCAAGAGTAAAAATTTCCAGTCACCAGTTGATCCTATGAAACATAGGGTTATAACAGTGGCTCCACCTGGGGATGGTGCTCTCCTTGCGAGGTGCCAAGAACCTGTTTCCTGATGTCTGTAAATATTTTATCCATTGCTTATTCTGCTATCTGATTTGTTTTTATTTTGAGAATTTGGTGGCACTGGTTAGTGGCTTAGGGCCTTCTCTATGGGCTTCAACCGTTTGATCAATACCACCCATACATAATCTGAATGTAAAGAAATGGTATGTACAGTGGAAAAAGATTTATGATATCTTTATTGGGGTGGGAGATAATGCTTCAACATCCTGCCATTCATAGGTCCACCTGGCAGGTCTGTTCCATCACTGTTTTTGAGCAAAAATGCTTTATTTCCTCTGAATGCCTGAGAGATGTAAGGGCCTTTCCATAAGCTATCAAATTTTCCATGTTTACCCTTATCCTCATTTCTGGAATCCCACTTCAGAACCAAGTCACCTAACTCAAAATCATCTTCTTTAGTTCTTCTATCAAAAATCTTTTTAATGTTTTCCTGGATGACCTGATTTTTGTTGTATATCTCTTCTCTGGATTGATGCAACTGGATCATTTGATTTATTCTTCTTTGGGTATCATTTGGCTTTGCTTGTACTTCCTGCAATAGTTTCATGATAGGGACCCCCAAAGAAAAAGGAAACACTGCCTTGATACCATATACCAACTGGTATGGGGACATACCAATTGATCATTTGGTGCTCAATCTATCAGCCCATAGTGCATGAACCAACTTATTATGCCAGGACTTCTTGTTCTCTTGTAGCGTTTTCTTAATGATATTCACTAGACTTTTGTTTGAGGATTCAACCAACCCATTTCCTTGAGGATAATAAGTTGTTGAGTGTCCCAAAGTAATGTGGTATTGGCTGCAAAACTCTATAAGTCTTTTGGATCTGAAAGCCGTTGCATTGTCAGCTATAATTTTCCTGGGGCATCCAAAAAGAGACAAGATGTTAGTTTCCAAAAATTTAATGATAACATAGTCAGTAGCTTGCCTGCATGGCACCACCTCGATCCACTTCGTGAAGTAGTCTGTGGCTATGAGGATCCACTTGTGTTGGCCCGAGGAGGGTGAATGTATTTCTCCGATAAAGTCTAAACCCCATTGTTGGAATGGAGCTTCGAATGAGATGGGTTTCATAGGGAGAGGAAGAAGCTTCCTTTTACCTTCGAAAACCTGAGATTTGTGGCAAGAAGTGACTTTCTGATGAACATCAACAAATAATGTAGGCCAGTAGAAACCATCTCCGAGAATCTTGTTAGTTGTGGTATTCCAACTCAGATGACCACCACCGTCCCCTACATGGAAATCCTGCAATACCCCGTCAACTTCATCCTTCAATAGGAAATTAAGAAAAATACCTCTAGGGTCTTTCCAATAAAGGTTTCCTTCTAGAATATAATATTTCAATGCTTTCAGTTTAATAAATATGGCTTTGGTCTTAGTCAAACCAGGAAGAGCTTGTAAGTTATGAAGTACAAAAATGAGGTCTTCATACCAAGGAGAGTTTAAGAATACCTCTTTTACATTTGGAGTCGCCTGCTCTTTCTGCTCGTCCACTGCAGCCAAAAAATTAATGTCTAGAGCATGAAAATTGGATTCAACCATTAGTTTGGCCAAACCCTGACCTTTGATAAATTTAGTGGGTTTTATTTCTATGTCATATTCCAGAATAACCACAATCCACTTTCCTCTCCTGCCATTTGGATTATCCTGAGTCAGGATATCTTTTACCATGACATTCAGAACATATGCACTTGTGTGAGAATGGAGAATATAGACTCTGAAATATTTTATGGCTTTTACCAGTGCAAACGCTTGTTTATCCATTATGTTGTATTTCAACGCAACATCTCTCAAAGATTTGCTGAAAAATGCTATGGGTTGTCCGTACGCTTTGCTGTTTTTCTGCAATAATACTGCTGTGATGGTGTGTTAAGAAGCGAAATAAAACAAAAAAAAGTCTTTGGTGTAATCTGGGTTGATCAAAACTAGGGCTTGGGTGAGTGCATGTTTCACCTGCTCAAATGACTGTTTGGACTCGGTGTTCCATCTGATTTTGGTGTCTTTTTTCAACATATTTGTGATATTCCTAAGAAGTTCGACCAAGTTGGGTATGAATCTTCTTAGGAAATTTATTTTTCCAATGAATGATTGTAACTCTTTGATGTTCCTAGGGTGTTCCACTTTCTGGATGGCTTCTATTCTGCTGGGGTCTATTTTAATTCCATATTTAGAGATTATTTACCCCAACAAATTTCCTTCCTCTAAACCGAAAAGGGTCTTTTTGGGATTCAATGAAATCCCAAACTTTTTGCACTTCTTAAACACTTGTCTGAGATGTTGTAATTGTTCTTCGTCAGATTTGGAGTAGACAGTCGCGTCATCTAGGTATATGACTATAAATCTTACAAGCTCATCCACAAAAGCAATATACATTGCTCTTTGGAAAGTGGCACCAGCGTTCATCAGACCAAAGGGCATTTTCACATACATGAAAGTTCCTCAGGGTGTGGTGAATGTTGTTTTCTCCTGGTCATCTAGGTGGACGAGGACTTGGTTGTAACCTGATAAACTGTCTAGTAAGGAGATCCTATTGGCCCCAACTACTTTTTGTAAGATGTGGTCCATTTTAGGCAAAGGGTAATTGTCTTTGAGGGAAACCTTGTTCAGATTTTTGAAATCAATGCAAAGCCTGATTTTGCCAGTTTTCTTCCTGGTAGGAACCAGATTAGAAACCCATTTGGAAAATCTCAAGGGGACTATAATTTTGACATCATACATTTTCTTGATTTCTTTTTCTATTAGGGGAAGCAACTTGGGATTGATTCTCCTAAGTTTCAACCTGAAAAGTTTATGTTCTTCTTTTATTGCGATCTGACGTTGTATGATACATGTATCATAAGATTTTAAATTCTCGTAGCCCCAAGCAAACACATCTACATATTCCTTAAACAGTTCAATGCATTTGCATTTTTGCTCAAGGGGTAGAGATTTGGAAAGTTTTATCATCTTGGGTTTTTCCTCTATTCCTATGTTACACTCTTCGAACTCTTTACCACTAGCTTCGATTTTTGGTTTTTTCGCTACATCATTAAAATCAAACAAGTCTTCTAGCACTAAACCTCTAGGTAACACATTGTTTTTCAAATGTAAAATACAAGAATCTACTTTATTTTTATTCAATTCCTCTGCATCTACTTTATTTTCATTCAATTCCTCTGAATCTACTTTATTTACACTACCACTTTCAAAAACAGATTTATTTACAATATCATCATCATTCTCTAAGTCTATATTTGTACATTTGAAATCATTCTTACACTGTAGGAAGTCTTCAATTTGATCGTCATTTCCAAACACCTACCAGTATTTGATGTTGTTTGGAACAATTGGTCTGCACTTCACCTCTACTGTGTATTGGCGAGTGGGATGAAAAGGTATTTTTCATGTAGCTGCTGACGTAGCCAATCCGTCTTCTAGTATGTTCTGTCCCCTGGGCATTACCTGCAAGTCAATTTCTGTGAAACATTGAAGAACATCAAATACAACATTTCTATAAGCCCTAAGTCTGGGATGTTTAGCCGCATACTCACCTTTAATCTGCTTAATAATCAGTTCGGAGTCATCCCTTACCATAATCTATTTGGCACCAACCTTCTTCAGTTATTTCAGGCTGAGCATCAAAGCTTCGTACTCAGCTATGTTGTTAGTGCATTGGAAATTCAGTTTGTAAGAGTGGCTCTCTGAATACCTTGATTTGTGATCATGCAACCAAAATACAGCTCCAACTCCCTCTTTTATCATAGCTCCATCAAAATCCATGCTCCAAAAATCTGCTGGCAGTTCCTCACTTTCTACAGTTGGAGTATTTCTTATCTCAGTGATTTCTTTATTCTCTTTCAGATCATGTGTATCATCTTCTAGCTGAGCCATTTGTCCTTCCAAATCACCATCATTGTACAGAATGAAAGAATCCAGATCAGAGTGTGTAGAGTATAGTGGGTAGTTGTGTGGATTTTCCTGACTATTGACCATATACTTCATCAGAGTTTCTCTGTACAGTCTTCTCTGTTGTCCAAATACTGGGATGGTGGCATAAGACATATCTAGCTGCAGTGTACCTTTCAGCTTAGCTCCCCAATATCTTGATAGAAACATACTGTATTTCGGGGGAATGTCTGCAACCACGATATCCATCACCATACTCTTCACTGGGATTTGAGCTAGGGTGATGCATAAATCTTTAATTATCCCTATACATTTGACTTTGCTAGAGTCAAAAGAATGTAAATCCTTGTAGGGTCTGGTGACCTCGAGTCCCAATTTTTCCATCATGACTTTGGGCATTAGGTTGTGAGAGGTGCCTGAATCCAGCATAGGGTTGTATAAGATCAAGTCGTGGATATTTAGGCTGATGTAGAAGGGGGGAATGACACTGTTATCGGTTTGACCATCAACTCCAGGGCCAAAAAGGAGCACAGGTTGATCATCAGTAAGATTTACCGTGTCCGAGTAATTTTCTGATCTGACATTCAAAGCCTTCGTACCTATCTCTGGTTCAATGCTTAATGCTTTAATCACTTGCAACCTGTAAGCTTTCTTGCTCATCAGCTTAGAAAGGGGAATATGAATCTTTAGTTTAGCTAGTTCCCCTTCAAGGATGAAAGTAGTGGAAGCTTTGCTTAGGCTCTGCACTTCTGGTTTATCCATTAGAATCCTCTGGGCAGAAATACTTGGCTGACTAGTCAATGAAACCTCAGTTTGATTCGATCTTTCTAAAATTTCAGGGTTTCTTTTTGCAGGAGATTCAACATTATTCCTCTTAGGTACCTTCTTGGGAGAAGTTTTCGAGGTTTTCTTGGTCTCGACTATTCTCTTCATTTCGATAGTCTTTTTTGTTTCAACAACCTTTTTTGGAGGGTTGTCATTAGTCTTCTTGCTTCTTAAGTTATACTGCTTGTGCACTTCCATTATGGCATTCTCAAAGGCTCATTGTTCTGCTTCATCTTCTTCCTCATTCACCTTTGTTTGTGAGAGGAGAAACAACTCTTGTTCTTCCTGAGTCAGAAAGATAGAATCATCATCGTGGACGCCCATGAGATTTATGTGAGTGTCATGTCATCCAGCTCCTCAATTACCTCCTCTCCATCATCAACATAATTCTCTTGAAGAGGTAGTCTAATCTGCTGATCTGGCCCCCTCTGTTCTCTTTGATCTCTAAGATCTCTCTGCCTAATCTGGGGGGTATTTCTTTTGAAGTTTGGGTTCCAAATCTGAGGAACATCTTGGTTCTCCCTGGGTGGATTTCTGTCAGCTATAGTAAGCCTCTCCATCATCCTTTCCATAGATCTGGCTATGGAATCTAGTTTGACATCTGATGAGGAAGTGGAAGGCTCTTCTTTAATTGTGACCCTTCTTTTTGTTCGTTGCCTGGCTCTTTTGGCTAAAAGATTTGCTTCCACGCTTACTGCACTTTTCTGCATATCTTCCAGAGTAGTAGAATTTCTTTCCCTCAGCTGGTATGACATATCAACATCAAATCCATTAGGGAATTTGATTAATGCCAAACCTTGAGGAGGCTTGATATCCACTGGAATTGCATTGTAAAGATTGTTGAAATGAGTGTAGTAATCCTACACTATCTCTCCTTGGTTCCTTCTGATATTCTCATACTCTGATAAGATCTAGAGAAGATTTTTCTTTACCTCCCATCTGTCAAGAAAACTTCGATGAAAAGTAGCAATGTCAGTTATGGTAGCAGGACGTAAGGTTTTGAACCACTTTTTGACTTCTCCAGTCAGACTTTGTGCAAAAAGTCTCATCTGAACATCAGCCTCATCTACTTCCTGCAAATCAAAATAATGATTCATCTTATCAACATGTTGTTGTGCATTAAGGGGACCAACACCATAAAACTAAGGGAGTCTGGTTTGATAATCCTGAGGCATGACATGCAAAGGAGCGACCGACACTAATGGAGCATATCTTGCTGCCATGATTGGTGGAGAAGGCTGAACAACAACTTGTGTGATTGGAGGGGAAGTGACAGAAGCTGTGGAAGATGAAGGGCTGGAAGGAGCTGAATGAGATGGTTTATGTTTAACAGAAGCTACAATAATAGTCAAGGCAGAAAGTTCGAATGACTGTTGGAAATGTGCTTTTTCTAAGGCTTTATCAAGATTCGCTACTAGATCTTCTAACTTGTCAAATTCTTGAAGAAATCGTTGATCAACGTCTGCCATGGGAGAAAGTATTTCAGGGGTCCTGGGTTGTAGGATGGTTTGATTTAAAATTGTTTCACTTACAAAGCTGTCAGATTTTGTTCTAAAAAGGCTTTGTTCAAAAGATATGTCAAACTCGAGATCCCGAAGGGCAACAAGATTCTCTGGGAGAGAAGGGGACCTATGAAGAGGATTGTGACTCCCAGAACCCTCTGCAACGTTTTTCTTTCTGAGTAATTTTTCAAGATTGTCTATAGCTATTGTAGGTTCTGGATCTCGATGAGATCTAGTGAAAACTCTTTTAGGAGCCAGAATTTTAATATATATATATATATATATATATATATATTTAAGAAATTTTAAACTAATTATATACAAACTTTAACAACCTCTGAACATTATCTCTTTATAAGTTTAGATTTTGTGATTAGTTCAAAAATAAAGTTTTGTTTGTCTAGGGAAAAGAAATCGTGGGATGGAAAGTTTGTTCAGTTCCCCAGTAGAGTCACCATTATGTTATCGCTCTGTAAATTCCAAGAGGTTGTCGGGAGGTAGAAGAAATTTATTAGAGGTAACTTTATCCAACCACTTCGAAACTGGGATCTAGCCCTGCCAGTTTCAGAGAGGGATCCCTCTGTAAGATTTGACTATGTTTCAGTTTTAAGATATTAGGCTAGTTAAATAAATAAGATTGTGTTGTTTTTTATAAAATGGTTGAAATATTGCTTACGCATACATTGGGCTATGGGGTCTGTTTTATAAAGTCTGAGACCAAAGAACATATTTTATAAGGTCTTTTCACAGGGCAGGATAATGCAACTGTTGGATCCTTTAGAATAAAAATGATGGATAGCAGAAAGATGAGATAATCAGTTAAAATAAAGAAGCATTTAAGAATTTATCTATCATAACATTAGAAGACAAACAATTAGATCTTTAAAAGCCATAAACAGAGTACACAAAGATAAATTCTGCAACTTTAACTTCTTTTAAATGATCAGATATAGAAAACATAAATGATTACGCAAACAGAAAAACCATTCAACGAAGAGGAATAAACATCACCAACAGTTAACACGCAAGAATCTTGTGAAACGTCTTTTTTGTTACTGGTAGATCTCTTGAGAAAAATTACAGTGCTTACAACTTGCTTGGGCGTAAATATTAACCCTTAGTACTTTGAAGTTTGAAGTATATATGGAAAATATTACAATTGATCCTGTCATTAATGATCGGGACGTGGCAAAATCCAAAGCTAACTAACTAGATAACAAAATACACAAATGTAGGAATTGCTAACGATCTGTCGGATTCTTTGTGCTGATTTTGGGGAAGGTTGTTGGCGAGTCATCAACTTGACTTTGACTATTCTGCATGCTGACTTGGATTGTACACCTAATCACTCGATCATAGTGCACAGATCCTCCCATCTCTTTTGACTGGGAATGGTGACTTTTAGTAACCTTCTGTAGACTTTGTCCATCTCTGTATATTTGGCGAAAGTTGGCTTGGCGATGAAAACATACTTGATTTCATGTTGGATACTGAGATCCAAGTGTAGAGTCTCTAAAAATTCCTTGCCGGTTATGCTACCCTGTATTCCTGAAAATTTGGAGCTATCCTTTGCCACCATGGAAATATTTTAATTGTAGTCGGACAAAGTCATCAGTTTGTCATTTAAGACCAGTAAACTGGGAAGGCCTTTCTTCTGCAAAGCATCAATCTTGCTGAAGAATCTCTGAACTCCAACATCCATGTTCTGGGCTCTCTCCTCCAATTGCAACATTAATCCTCTTTTGGTCAGAACTTTCTTAACTTTGAGGATAGTCTCAGTCCTATCCTCAATTTCCAGACTTTCGAGCTCCTCCTTAGTCTTTGAATTTAGGAACATGATAATTGCATTTGCTTCTATGGGCATTTCTCCCAACTCTCCCTTGATCCTGTCGATGGCCTGCCTACCCCTTAACACCAATTCGTGCTGCTCAAACATGATCTGCACGAGTGGCTATATTTCTGTCATGGATTTTGAGATATCCATCCAAATGTTCTCTTTAGCTTCTGCTAGTGTCTTTCCCACAACTGTTTTCTTTTGCAGCTGCTGTATTTCCTGCTTAAGTTTTTCTGTTGTGTGCCTCTCAGTGTTGTATCTTGCTTGGAAGGAGGATTTAATTTTCTGGAGATTCTCTATTTTGTGATGCAATTTTTTAATTTCTGCTCCTTGTAAAGTCATCTCCTCCATTGACTTGGCTAGGGCTTCAGAGGTCTCTATAACTATCACTGGGGAAGATGATGGAAGTTCTGCTGTGAAATTTGTTGGTGTTGTCACTGTGCTAACCCCTGTGAGGGGAACTGCACTCAGTGGAATGACTTCCATGGGCTCTGTCTGTTCCTTTTCCTTTACCAACCTTTCCAACTCTGCTTCCATCTCCTTGATCTGTGCATTCTGTTCCATGACTAACTTTAGCAGTTCATCTTTTTGGCCTTCCGTCTCAGCTATCTCTTTGGCCTGTGAGTCTTCAGTAGTTGGTAGTTTTAATTGCTTCCTCAAAGATGTTATGTCAACATTATGTTTCTTTAGCAGTTCTTCAACTACTTTCACATTTGAGGGGTCATACCCAATTTTTAGTAACAACTCTTCCAGAGACTTGATCTTGTTGTCTTTTGCAAAAGAAGACACTTTCTCCAGCTTTAATTGA
Organism: Picea engelmannii; assembly: GCA_009831015.1. Taxonomy (NCBI): domain Eukaryota; kingdom Viridiplantae; phylum Streptophyta; class Pinopsida; order Pinales; family Pinaceae; genus Picea; species Picea engelmannii. Next base: position 1,133,447 of record ML783144.1, on the reverse strand, counting down.
GTTTGAACATTATTTAGGGAAACCTGCAACTTTGCAGCAGTTGTGGAAGCGTTTGCCAATGTTGAGAAAACCATTTCTCCAGTTTGCCTGTGTAAATCCATCTGATTAGGTGGATGTACTTCCTTGGTGTCAAATTCAAATGTTGATATTTTGTAATCAGTGATTTCCTTTAGATGGGGCACTTGTGCATGAAAAAATTCCATGTGCATTCTCCCCTTTTCCGTATCAAAAGCAGAGAGCAACCTATGCTGTGCTGTAGATGTTTTCTTCCAGAATTGAACATAGGGGTTGTTGGTGAGCATCTCGTTCTTCTTCTTAATCAAATCATATTTTTCAAAAATACTTAGTTTTGCAGACCCTTGAGATGGATGGGAAATCAAAGTGGTATCTCTTCGCTTCTTTGAAGAGGAAGTAGACATCATCTGTTGACTTCTTGAGAACAATGGTGAGTGTTCTCCCTCGACTACTATGGTGGATTGGGTTTCTTCCTCTCCTGACTTGTTAGTTGTATGACTTTTTTTAGGCCTTTTGTTGTAAACCTGGAAATCTTCTGCTGACACTTCAATGACTAAAGGCGAGACATCCTTTCTGGGTCTTTTCTCCTTGGGTATCTATGGTGTAGTGGTCTGTGAAACAATGGATGGGGGAGGCTGGGTTTCTGTGTCTTCCAGAGTGTTTACCTCCCACTCTGTCTGGTTCATGAACCTCTCAATTTCTGGCTTGGGAACATGAGCATACGGAGAATTTTTATTCCTTAGCCTGGTTTTGCTATAATCCCACATGGATCATAGTGCCAAGGAAAACTGGTGCCGAAATTCATCTCCTTCAAAAGCTTATCGACCATTTCCCCCGCAGCTCGACTGTTACAAATGAACGGTCCTATCTGTCCTTTGATCCTCAATTGTTGTTTCTTCTTGAGGGCTACAAAATGAATATCATCCGAGTTAATCATTTGCCTGATGTATTCCAAGGCGAATATCCGCATGGGAAAATATCTAGGAAGTTTGTAAGGGGCCAACTCGCATCCATAAATTCTAATATTTGTGTGGTTCTGGTATAGGTACCAGTCTCCGGTTTTGGCTAGGTCTGAGACGTGTAAAATCCGTTGGATTTCTTCATTTATCATTGGTTCTTGTCTGCCCTTGACCATGCTAACCACGGGATGGTAGAACTGATCTATGCACTGATTGAAAGTGAATTCTGGTGAATTCCTTCTCAACAGTGACGTCCAAGATGTGATCGACTGTGGTTTTCCATTCTGATCTAGATTCTGCATGGGGAACAAGAATTTGTCTGTCTGGAAAAAATGAACAAATATGCCAATATTGAAGAATACCGGAACATGCCTTCCGTGGGAAATTTGAACAGATGCTCATGAATATTCTCGGCCAGAAAGCTTTTGTAGTTGAACTGCAATGTGGAGCTTTACTCGGTAGAGAAGATAAATAGATAACCCAAGATTGGCTCATCTACCCACTCATCTGAGTAGTATCCAAGTAGGTTGCAAAGGGAGAAGATAATTTGATTTCCTTTTACTGAGAAAATCGATGACTGATACGGGGAATTTTCTTTGGGTAATGGGGCACTCTCAGGGAGGAAAAGCTCAACTATCTGCGTTCTCTAGGGAAAAGACAACTTTTGATACATTTCGGTTAGGATCTCAATGGTAAAAGGAGAAAAGGATCCAGCTCTGGTATTTGCAGCATCTGGTCAATGGCTTCGAGTGTGATAGTGAACAGGGTCTCTCCGGAGGATGAAACAATAACTCTCTGATCGGGAAGATAGTGGGCTTGGCACTTGAGGGAAAATTCGGGGAAATGATGAATCTGGGGAAGAAGGTACAGTGGGAGGTTGGACTCCCAAAGTCCAATATCGTCACTCTGGCCCAAGAAAGTATCTCTGAACCACGGATATAACTCGGCAAAATCAAACTCACATTTGGGGTCTGAAATTAGGTAATCCTTGTCGGCTAGAGGGATCCGGTCGAGGTCAATAGGGGGAGGGAGGAAAGGAATGTCATCGATCTATGAATGTTTGGACTTTGGCGCCATCACTTCGACTGGTACCTACAAAAGTTTGAAAAGGGAAGACACTGACTGTGATGTTCAAAGATTAATGGCGGTGAAGGTGGAAAGGGCGAAGAGGATGATGGTTTCACGACGTCTGGATCGCGGATGGTGGAGAAATGGTGAAGAAATAGTGAAAAGAGGGATAGTCTGGATGAATGGGTATCCGTTGGGACATGGGGGACAAGTCAATAGGCTCAACGGGTAGGTTGGGCCGCATTGATTGGCCAACGGATAGCTCGGGGATGAGGTGGCAGACGACAAAGGGATTACGACGGTGTGAGGACGAAATGGAGGGGAAAATATTGGATGATATGCAGATGGGATGAGATGTGTGACAAGTGAGTGGGGAGATAAGTACGCTGACAGAGTAATGGCACATGACTAATGATTCGATGTTAGTGGAGTGTGACGCCATGTACTGAAGGAGGTATGAGAAACTGGTATGGTGGTTTCCGGAGGGGGGGTAGGTGATAATTGGTTTGGAGAAGGAGGGGGGTCCGAAATTACACCATCGCGTCTTGTTAGGATGGGGCCCACCGAAGAAAACCACCATTCCGGACCTTCCCGCGCTTAAAGGTAGAATGGTCCCGGGGGTCCGAAAATACCTGTCGACGGTAGATTTGAGCGCTGTTTTTTCAGCCGTTGATCTTGGTGCACCCTTTAATCACAGAGTGCGCAACACATTTTATTGCTGAAACTTAGGATAGTGGCATTTTGTGGGTTTTTTGCGCTGTTTCTTTTCATTTTTTGCCACCAAGGGGTTAGAACACAACCTTCTAACATCAAACAAAGAATTTCATCCAACATCATGCTTGTTTTATTGAAGGAAAGCCAACTAACTTGTGTTCTAACCTATTTACCTAACACATTTAACCCATATTAAATTGTTGGGCTAAAAATTAGTCTATCCTGGGGCTATTTGATCAAGTTTAAACAGTTTGATCGAATTTATTCACTAACTAACCTATCTACTTGGCTAAGATTAAACAGTTTAGCCAAGCTTTATTCACTAATCCTATCAGCATAAATTAAAAAAGACTTGACCATGGTTAAACTGTATGGATCAAATCATTATTATTGCATGGGGCGTTATCCATTTTTTATGCCCTCTTTTATTCTTTTTTATTTTATTTTATTTTATTTTCTTTCTTTTTGAAAATAATTTGCAACAATAAAATATTATTTACAACCAATCTACATCAAGAGTAAAAATTTCCAGTCACCAGTTGATCCTATGAAACATAGGGTTATAACAAATCTATTTCATTGTCAAACATTTCCTTGTATATTTTGAAGTTCTCGAATCCTTCTGAGTTCTTCCTAAGAAAACAAACTGCAGTCATCCTTGTATAATAATCACCTAATAACATAAAATGTTGCTCACCTTTCAACCCTTTTTCTCTAGTTGGTCCAACTAGATCAATATGCACAATTTCCAACGGCCTTGTTGTGAAGTTTTCCTTTGATTTGAAGTTGGTCTTGGTTTGCTTTCCTTGTTGACAATGCTTGCATAAAGTGTTGGTTGGCTTCGTGATCTGGGGCATTTATCTGACTGCCTTCTTTTTTCCGAATTTAAAAAGATTTTCAAAGTTTATGTGACCCATTCTTCTGTGCCATAACCAAACTTCATATTCCTTTCCCAGACAACATTTTTCATTTCCAATTTCACTTAATACATATATGTTTCTTGAAGTTCTTATAGCTGCCGCAACCACTCTTTCTGAACCTTCTTTTCTTATCTTGCACTTCTGTGAATCAAACACAAGTTTGTGACCTTGGTCACACATTTGACTTACACTCATAAGATTATGTTTCATATCTTCCACTAGTAGAACATTCTTTACCTTGGTATCCTTATTTCCAATTTTGACTATGCCTCTTCCAATGATTCTAGCTGAGTTGTCGTTTCCAAAAGAGACTGATCCATCTCTTTCCTTTTTCAAGGTTAGAAACTTGTCCTCATCAACTGTCATGTGCTTTGAGCAACCATTGTCAACATACCAACCATGTTTCTTGTGTTTAGCTTGTAGAGCAAGTGTGAATTCGTCATTGTTGAATTGATTATGCTTCCTTATCCATATTCTTTGAGGTTCCTATTTGTGACTTGTTTTTCTGTTGTTATTTTGTTGTGATTCCCTTGGAGAAACTGTCATTCTACAATCTTTAGCCAAGTGTCCAAAGTTGTTGCACTTGTAGCATTCCATCTTAGTACTCAAGGATTCAAACTTGTTGTAGATTATATTTTGTGTTTCACTAGGCCTTCTTGAATAATCATTTCATGCATAACTTCCACGGTTGTCTCTGTTCCTATTATTTGCTTTGCAATTCACAACCTTATGTCCAAAATTGTTACATGAATAACATAAACCAAGAAAGATAGTTCGATACATGGGAGCTGCAGATCTTCTATAATGAGTTACTCTTCTAAACCCTTCTTCTTGAGGCCTTCTTGTTTCTGACTATCGCTGACTCTGAAATTTGAATCTTCTGGGTGGAGGAGTGTCTCATGTGATCTTCCTTATAAAACTTCTAGTCTCCTCTGACTGTCTCTGCATAGCTTCTTGGTTGTGTTTCTTGATCTATTGTTTTGGAGCTTGATCCCTTTTCTGTCTAATTGTATCCTAGTCCGGACTTGTCATGATGTGAGCTTTGACTATTAATAATGTTATCAAAAACTTTAGAGCTATTCTGCATGTTTTTCTTTTGAAGGTCTTTTCTCAATGTGACAATCTCTGCTTCCAAACCTCCAATGATCCTGTCTTTTTCTTCAAATCGTTCTTTGAGTGCTTCTTTAATTTTTTTGTCTTCTTCAACTTGGATTTTTAATTTAGTGTTCATCTTCTCTAGTTTTTCGGAGTTAGAATTTTGAGCTTCCTCTTTTCTTTTTAGTTCTTCATCTAGTGATTTTTTTTTTTTTTTCTCTTTTTATAACTTCTATGGCACTCAACAATTATTCTCTGTAGTCAACTTCTACCTCTTCATATTCTTTTTCGGCGCCTTCTTCATCGAAATCTTTTACTTCCATGAATAAAACCCTTTCTGTATCACTTTCACTAACTTCATTTTCGTCTGATGAGGTGCTCTCTTCTTTGGTGCAAAAACTTTTCTTGAGAAATTTCTTTTTGGTTATTTTGCCTTTGTATATTTGTTTGCTATTTGAATCATTTTCTTCATTCTTTTTTTTCTTTTCTTATGGGGACATTTGTTAGCAAAATGACCAATACCATCATAATTAAAACAAATCAATGGAAGTTTACCTCTATATTTGTCGGTTCCATTTTTCAGTCTTCTGACGAAGTTGGCTACTTCTTCATCGTCTTCTGAGATATCATTGTTTCTGCTATCTGACTTTGCCTTTTGCTTGCCCTTTTGCTTTGAATTCTTGGATGCTTTGGCTGCTTCTTTTGTAACTGGGTTCTCCTATTTTGTTCTCATTTCATAGGATGTGAATATTCCATGTAGCTCATCCATGTTTATCGAATCCATATCTATTCTTTCTTCTAGTGTTGAGATCTTATGATCAAATCTCATTGGAAGAGATCTTAGTACCTTTTGAACAATTATAGATTCATCAACTTCTTCTCCCAATCCTCTAATTGTATTCATTGTTTCATCAATCAACTCGTAAAATGTAAGCTACAATATTTTCATCTTCCTTCATTTTCAGCTGTTCAAATTGACCTCTGTAAGTTTGAAGCTTTGCTGCCTTGACTTTTGCATCTCTTTCATAAACATTCTGAAGTTTGTCCCAAATCTCCTTTGCGGAGCTGAAATGCATAACTTTGACATATACCAAATCAACCAGACCATTTAGGATAACATTTTTATCTTTCAAATTATTTAAACTGAGTTTCCTTCCATTCTCATTTGTTGGAGGTATGATCGGTTCTTTATATCCATCCACTACTGATTGCCAAACCTCAAATCCCTGTACTTGTACATATGTTTTCATCCTCCTGCTCCAGAATGCATGGTTATGTCCATCAAACTATGGTATTCCATTTTTATACATACTGTTGCTCTCCATGATCTACCTTTCAATGGTTAAACTGATTCCTGAAGGAACCGACTCTGGGGGGGTGAATCAGTAATAGAGATTTTTAATCATTTTTAACCACAGTATATAAGTGTTGTTTATCTTTATGATCAATATACCATTATCATTCAACGGGTGTAGAATAAATAAACTATGAACAATGAACAATCATACACATACACAATACACCACTATAAAACTGTACCAATCTGTGCCAACAACCTGTACCAATAACCTGTAGTCAACCTGTACCAACATATGCCAACAACTTGTACCAATAATATGAAATATCCCTGATCCGGATGATCAAGATATTTGCTACGATCTTACTGCTCTAACATGCAAATCTGATACACTGGGGGTTTCTGGATGCGTTTTAGGGTTTGATGTAGATGATCTTTGTTTATGGTGCTTGCATGTCAGTT
>ML783144.1:1109160-1120257 GCA_009831015.1 Picea engelmannii | reverse complement strand
GGCTTAATTCATCGTTTAGCCGTTAATTCCTCCTTATTTCTCCATCTTGTTCCCTATTTGTGCCTGACTATAGTCTACGGGAACATATAGACTACTAAGTCACTCCCTGTTGGCCTACTCTTGGGGACGGGACATCACATAATATTCTAAATAGATCAGATTTGATAACATAGATCTCATACCCAATATCACAAAATATCACTCAAACCATGTGCATCTATGTCTCTCTAGTCATGTGCCATACATATGCATACAATCATAATCATGTGTAATAAACCTTTACATGGACTAGGCAACAAACCCTCACTGATATGCAGACTCAAACTATACCAACAACTTCAACAACACATCACAACCAAAAGCCCTCATCCATGTACCGAGAAATAGAATGTATGTCTCAACACAACCCAACAAGATGTACCAACGATCAATACCGAACATACCAAAACTGTATTTCTGTAGATCTAGCTCATACAATAAGTGCCATACAACCAACAACCTCTCTAGGGAAAATCCTCAATCTCCCATAACCATATCTCATGTAGACAACAATATCTAACTACACATAAGAATATGACATACATTTTGAATTTGTAAATAGATCTGTCGAACTTAATCACTGTACAACTTCCTTGAGACTCTACTCAGCCCTTGCAACCTGAAGCACACCTGATAGTGCCTCGTGACATAGTGATCAGGTAGTGCCTCATGTGACACAGGTGAGATGTCTAACGAGGCCTCGCGTGACAGGCTCTACTTGACCCCGCGGGGGTGCCTCACAGGACTTCTACTAGGTGACCCATAGGGATGATCCTAATTAGGGGTTTTCACAATTTCTTCACACTCCACTGTGACCATGAAACTTTGTCGTCACTCTGTCTTCGCTTCATCAGACTTGTGCAATTGTAGATATATCAATGAGTACCTGCGATAAAATTTTCACAATAATATATATTCAATGTGCTAAAATAGGAGACCCTTTCTCTCTTATTTATACTCTCCAAGTAGCTTCCTCAAGGGGTTACCTTCTAACAAAATTTACCCAACTTCCTTCTTTTAGGGCTAACTCACTTCTAACCACTTTGTCAACTTACAACCACTTTATCCACAAATAGTAAACTCACCACTTCTAGTTGCAATTAATTTATTTTTAATTATTTTCTTTTTGCAACAACTTAACCCATGATTAACTCCTAGATACAACCACTTTGATTAATAAAGTTTTTCTAGGAGTTTCTACAATAAATTGTCTTCTTTGACCTTCTAGGGGCTTCTAGATAACTTATGAGGGTTTTCCAACTTCACAAGGCCATAACTCTCTAACCGTGAAGAGTTATGTGGTGTTCCACATATCAATAGAAAATGCACAACATGTATTATCAATCTAGAATAGTCTTAACTGCAAATAAACTGATCTTCATGGCTTTATACTCAAACAAACTTGAGTCCCTTAACCATACTGTTGGGGCTACCGAAATTGCTTCAAGGGTTGACATCAATGACAACCAACCCAATTAATCAACAATTAAAAGATGCAAGGAGAAGACCAATTCATAATGCAACACAATGGTGTCCCTCTTCAACTCGAGACTTGCTTTCATCCCTAAATTAAGACTCAACCATTGAAAAAAAATGAGAAATGCATTAATTTTAAGTAAATGGTGTAGTAATGTGAAGCTCTCTTCTTAGATGAGAAGTCAAGGGCTATGTTGAAACCATTTTCACAATTTGGTCATGTTTCCCCCCAATGAAAACAAAGACAAGTTTGTCATTCATTTATATAACATTACAATCTTGATGCAAAGTCAATTGTGTTTGCAATTACAATTTTGGTGCAAGAAAGAAGGTTGTTAAAAATTCTTTACAACTATAAAAATAAAGCCTCATTTATTTTAATCTCTACCATAGGCTCTTGATATCAAGATATAGTTATGCACTCAAATTCCTTTAGAAAATACAACTTATTTACCAATTTTGGTGTATGTGAAGTGCTGCTATTGAGGGCATAATTCAATATTTAAAAGAAAATGATGCAAGGAGAAGGCCAATTCACAATGCAACACAATGCTATCCCTCTTCAACCTGAGACTTGAGAGCTTTCATCCCTAAATCAAGATTCAACCATCGCTATAAAATGAGATGCATTAATTTCGAGTAAATGGCATCTCACAACATATTTACAATGCAAAGCTCTCTTACCAGATGACAAATCAATGGCTGTATTGAAACTGTTTCACAATCTTGTCAAGTTTGCCCCTAATGAAAACGATGACAAGTTCGTCATTTGTTAATGTGGCACATTGCAATCTTGATGCATAATCAATTATATCTACAATTGAAATTTTGGTGCAAGGAAGAAAGTTGTTAAATTTATTTTACAACTAGAAATACAAACCCTCATTTTTAAAAAAATTCTCTCCCCTAGGCTCCTAGTATCAAAATACAACTAGTGAGCTCTTGCTAGGCTTTTAGGCTTTCTCAAAATTACTCTTGACATAAATAATGTGTTACAACATATTTACAATGCAAGCTCTTGTATTAGATGATAAATCAATGGCTATATTGAAGCCCTTTTAACAACCTTCTCATGTTTGACCCCAATGAAAACAATGACAAGTTTGTATTCATTTATGTCACACATCACAATATTGATTAAAATCAATTATATTTAGAATTGCAATTTTGGTGCAAAAAAGAAGGTTTTTAATTTATTTTTTTACAACTAAAAATATAAATCCTCCTTTTTAAAAAAATCTCTCCACTAGGCTCCTAATATCAACATACAACTAGCAAGCTATTCCTAGGATTTTAAGCTTTCTCCTTATTACTCTCAAATAATAAGGTTTTTAAGCTTTCCTCAACGTTTAAGCTATTCCTAGGCTTTTAAGCTTTCTCCTTATTACTCTCAAATATAGTTGTTTCATTCAAAATTCCCTTTTTACACATTAATGAGACTTCACCACCACATGTTAGAGTTTTGGTATTCAATGAGATTGATCATCAACCTATTGGCACCAAGTAAGATATGATTGAGCTTATTCACAAAGACACTTCGATATAAAGCTCACAAAATTTCCCTCCCAACTTCATTTATTGTCTTCTATGGTGAGCATTACCCATTATAAACCATAACATTACTTTTGTACATGATGCATGTGTGACATATGTCACAGGAAAACAACATAATTTTACTTAAACATGGTTTTATACTTTCAACCTTACATCAATCAGACTGGCTACACACACACATCTTCTCCTTATATTCTTAAATCCTTCATAGACTTTGCTTACACTCATTTGGTGTACACAATTTCATGCACACCACAATCCTCAACCATGCATTTTTCATTACACAAGCCTTTCACTCCATAGCTATCATATTCAATGATTGTCTCATGCATTGGGATCACACATAATATTCATGGGCTAAACAAATGAAGGTGGTTGAATCTCCCATGATGAATGAAGGCTTTATATGCAAAATTCATGCTAATAAATATTCAGTTTCGATAAAAAAGGTTCTTGCACAACAATAGAACTGACAAGTGGTGTAACTTTTAGGAGCGTGATCTTCTCTCTTTGGCCAATAACGCTTTGAAAGATGTATGTTGTGTTAGTTTTGAAATAAATGAAGCAACATGAGGGTTTTATCCTAACAACTCAACTTTTCACAAATCGATTGAGGATTTGATCAAATTTGCCCCTCTTTGATTTGGCCTGCAAGACAACTATCACACAATTTAATAAGGTATATGCTCACTAGAGGAGCATTCCCAAGTTCCTTTAAGGATTCACTTAAAAACTCAATGAATCCATCACTCCCATCCTTTTATATCGAAACAGGCATTCCAGTACTGGTTGCGAATCTTGGTCCATCTTATGTCAAGGAAGAAGAAGATTATTATTGTGCCCATGCACTTATATGGAGGTTTAACAATGTATTGTTGAAGCTAAAATATATTTAATCTTGGATAATTGATTGTAGGGAATCATCGTAGGAAACCATGGTGATCCATCCTTGTACAAAGGATTTTTTTAATCTCTAAGCATGGCATAATGAGCATCATTTGAAGCTAACCTTGGTTTTTGGGAGCATTAGTAGTCAAGGCTCAATATGCTTACTAAGTCATTATCTTTAGTGTTAACCTAGGTATGATTAGCCAACTTACCTCTTGAATATTGGAATGTTAGCTCCTTCAATGCTATTGGATCTTGGCAAGTTTGTTGCCTTGGCTCCATAAACCCAAATTTGCATTGAAGTTAATTTCAGTAAGAGTCTTGGACTGTCAACACAATGCCTTACGATGTAGGGCTTATTTTGAGCATGATCATTTGGCTAACCCTTGTCCAAACACTAAAGTTCTCTCAAAATATTTCTCAAGCAAAGAAGCACAAGAATAGAAATCCCACTTAGTGGAAGGACCTGAAGGTCAATCACCAATGTGTATCGAATCCCAAATCAAGTTGATCCCAAGCCCCTTAGAAACAACATAGGATCTAAATCCATCTTATAAGGACACTGGAGGGGTTCCTAACATTGTTGAGGGTAACACAACAAATAATGGTGTGGAAGATTCATCCTCCTTACAATGACGTGTTGCCTCCCTTGATAATTGAGGGAGAAGTTGGAGCAATTGAAAGGAAAAAGAAAAATAACCCCCTTTGACAAGTTGAATTGTGAAAGGTAATCAAATTTGATGAAAACCCCACCAACTTTGAAGGACTTAGCCGCAAAGCCTAGAGACAAAGAATGGATTGAGATTAGGAAAACCAAAAAGGAAGGATTTCTCTCCACACAACATGAATCTCCAATTATAAAATTATAAAAAAATTGCTTGTATACAATTTGGAAGTTAATTAATCATAATCCAAAATATCTCATCAAATTAGATTTTCGTAAATTTTTCTTTAGAATATTACGAGATGTAGATTTTCTTAGTCTTTTTAAGCATACTATAAGTGCACACTTCAAGACAATTTATTTATCAATACATTTTTATATGTAAATTCTTCTACTAAAGTAAAATTGACCCTACTCATCACAAGTTGATTTCTTGAATTGATATTTAAGTGCTTTTGTTATAAAATAATTATAATAATTATATTGTGGCTTCTATTATGAATTACTAATAATTAATTGAAAAAATTCAGTAGAAGACACAGATTACTAATAATTGAAATAAGACAAAATGAAATACTAAGAGTATAAATATAAATAAAAATTATGAAACATTTAAACAATAAAACAATTACCTGAACAATAATACAAATTCAAATTAAAAAGAATAAAAAATTGAATATTAAAAAAACTTTATTTATTTTTAATGTATAAAATAGAAGATGATGACTCCAAATAAGGTAAGTAATGCTAAAATTTATTAAGCTTTAAAAAATAGCAAAAGTTTTTCAAAGTTTAAAAATAAAAAAATTATAAACACTAATATAACCCCAACTCATCAATAATAAACAACAATAATATAACCCCAACTCATCAATAATATAATCCCAACTCATCACTCAATATAAACAACAATAGAGAGTTCTTAAATTTGAGACATAATTACAAACATATTGTCACTTGATACTATAAACGTTATTGTTCCATAAACATCTAATACAAGAAACCAAGCCTATAACATGAATTGCCCTTAGGAAATACAGTTTCTCCAATTGATAATAACCACTATGTTATCTTTGTTTAAGGATAGTAAAAATGCCTTGCTTTTCCGGAAAAATGTGTTTTGAATTCCAACACAAATGTGTAGTTTATATTATTTTCTACATACTCATACTTTTCAAAATTTCAACAAAGTGGTCCCTCGTGTACTAGTAAAGAGTTTACAAACAAAGGAAAGATGCAATGTTCTAAATAAGAGAAGTCTAATATTGGAGGTTGTTTAAGGTCTTATCTTATAAGGAATGACAATTTTACAAGTAACTCGGCACTTAATAACTTGTTTTTAAAAACATTTAAAAAAAAATAACTTGTCCATTAAAATCACTTCCAAAGCATTAGAATTAATTATGTTATTTGTCAACTTTACTTTTGCATGAAAGTAGTAAAATTTAAATATTGAAAAAAATGACTTAGAGAAAGAACTACTTCATTGAAGTAAACGGGAATAGACCAAACACGTTATTGTGAGAGTTCCCGACTCCCAACTAGTGACATTGCATATTATAAAATTTTTACAATGTCTATACATCATACCAAAAAATATGGTACTCAACAAATCTATTCCAATGAATGGCTTGGATTGTTTATTTCTTATAATTTCATATACCTAACTATCTATTTATACGCACGTGCATGTAAATACATTATTTATATTTCTTCCTGCTGTTGTAGGGCATCATCAATCTTATAATAATATTCACTTCAATAAGATTATCATGTAGTCTCAAGTATTATGTCCAAGCCATGCTGCATGCACCGCATCAATTGTGTAATATAAACAATAATCAATTACGTAGAAGCAGACCGTGCCAACTTAAAAGGAATTTTCATCTGATAGAACACTCCAGATAGCATATGTTAGGCTACCCACCAGGCCCCAGTTTACCAAAAGTGATGAATAAGCAATTTGGCCCAGTTGCAAGTTTAAAGAAAAGGATTTTCAATAGAAATAAATTGATTAGAAACAATACAAAAATATACTTCTCTTCATTCTTTGACAATAAGCAACAATCCATATTAGTCTCTAGGAAAGTGCTGTAAATTTATTCTGTCGTTTTGAATTCAGAAGCTTGAAAACCATTTGCAGTTATATCCATTCCCCAACATCAACTCTATTACATCATTTCCCTTGCAAAACAAGTCTCCAAATATGGATTACGTTGAACATAAATTTACTAGGTACAATTTAGACAAAGTGAAAATATCCTGTGGAACTTTAAACATCAAAATATCTCCTTTACATCGTAAGTATCAAAGTGCATGCAATATCCTGTCCAGTAGGCTCCGGAGATCAATTCCTGATAGGGCTAGTTGTACTGTGTCTCTTTGGCTTTTTGTATGGCAATATGCACTCTCTGTTCTGGTAACACATTTGAGTTTTTAACCGCTACTTTATAATCTTGTCTTTTCGTTAATAAATTTGATCTTCAAAGGACAGAAAAGTTCATACAATATCCTAATATCCTAGCATCCTAAAACAGAGTTTTAATTTAGTTTGAAATATTTGAATGGGGCGTGATTTGCTATTGGCAAAAGATTTTTGACATAACCTAGTTATTAGGGCCAATATATAATTTTACGAAATCAATATCGTGCAATGTCATACAGAGAACTCGAATCTGCAGCATAGCAGCTTGGGCCCTTAACCAACTGCGCCAGAGAGATCAATCATGTTCCATTTCTTCTAGCTTCTGAATCCCATCCTCTTTACTATCAAAACACGTACAACCCATCACCAATAAGCTCTGAAAGGCCAATGCTGTAACAAGATGTATTGATGACCCCGGGAAATGAATGACTTATGCAGTTTAAGAATATAGTTTATGCTTCATTCATTCACATGTTGCCCAAACTAACTATTGGTGCAAAGGGCAGCCCACGCTTTCAGAATACTCAATTTGGGAATCCAGTAGCTCAGAATAACTTAATAGTTTCTTTTCAGAACTTCTCATAAAACGTTCCAAGAACCCTATCTAAGGTGTACCTATAGAGATCCTTAGCATCATGAATAACAACAGATAATGGTCGACAACCTTTTATCAATGGCAGAATGTATCTTCCAATGGAAAAAGGCCATAATCTATAGACTGACTCATTCACTTTAAGAAATCTTGCAACAGAATAATATCAGCTTAAGATCGATTTTACAAAATAGATATCACATGCTACGTACCTTTTGCAGCTCATGTATAAAATATTGACATGAAGAAAACATATCAACAAGCTCATACCTTTTATCGAACTTGTAAAACACCATATATCTATTTAGTCACATCAAAGCATGCTGCAAACAAGTTAATGTCTTTTTCATTTGTAGCCTTGGAGCGTCTAAGAATAGATACCTGCAACATGCATGATATGAACGATGTCCGTCAATTACCCAACAAAATGAATAAAGACAAACTTATAACCAGTGATTCACTACACATCCTCAAGTGACAAAAAATCAATGAGTTAAAATATAAAAAAATATATTAATGATGGTAAATCATCATATGAATCCTATTTAGAGGGGGGTTTGAAACGTCATCAACCTAAGTTACTACCATGCATAAGTTAGATAGGATCTTTCATTGCTTTAGTTTAATAGCAAAGAGAGGCAACATCCAGGTGATCTGGCATCAGATCTCATAAGTAGGCCTGGCATTTTGTCAAAAGAGATCTAGAGTGGTGTCCCTCTCTTAACCATCTTTCCATTCATGAGGAATGTAATTTAGCAAATTCCCTCTTATCGAATTTCCTCCAAAATGTAAACATCTTAATTATGCATTTCTTCCTATAAGTAGCATAGATCCATTTTCACCCCAGATCTATAAGTGAAAAGTGGGATCAAAAACCTTGAGATGTGCTTAATAGATCTAGGGTTGAGATGGCTCTATGCTATTTTTTTATTTCAATGCACCAACATTTACACAAACACACTGCACACACATTGCTACATGAAAACATGAAGTACTAGGGATATCCCCCACCCAGGCTTTAGAGCACCTTGCTTCTCGCATGTTGGTGTATTTCCTCTAATGATGTTCATGTGAAGCTTCAATATACCTAAATAGCCATTTCTGTTTCATTTGCAATCATATGAAATGAACCTAGAGTTTCCATTTGACAATAATATGCACATCCATAAACAGACATGACAAATGGACAATAAACCATTGAACACACTTTAGTAAAGTGTGTTTTGAGAAGGATGGCAAAAAATTTATAGGTTTTTAAGAGGCCTTATTAGTTGTGTTGTCCCCCAGGTTGTCCCCAGTCTCTCACAGAGGGAGCAAATGCCAGGGCATAGTGTGCACGATGCACCTTCCTGAACCACTCTATGCCCTCGAGCCAATTCTTGAGCCAAAGGGGGGGTACCCTCAATATTTCCTAAGGCAAGAGTCCTTGTCTGCAACTCAAGGACAACCTATTTAACAAATGCTCAGACTGGATTTATAACAGAGAAAATGGAGCATGGAGACAATTTCTACAATGGATTTTGAACCAGAATAAGGTGTTGGATTTTAATTTGGAGGAAATTCAAAAGTGGGCGAACCAACAGGGAGGTTTTGATAGAATTTCAGCCACAGGAATGATCTTGCGAACTGCGGGCATCAAAATCTAGTTAAACTGGGAAAATATCTTAGAGAAAAACGAATATGGGCACAGAAAGAGGCATAACTGAAGATTCTCGAGGTACTTTAGGAAGTCAAGAACAGGTCTGTTAGGACTGTTTCATTGTCACTAACTGTTGCCTTCAAGAACTGATATCATGCTCATTTAATGCTGCTGTTATAAGGTTTAAAATAAGGAAAGTTTGCTGTCCAGAATTAGTCTTTTAACAGTCATTAAAACGTGAGATACACCTCTGATCTTTTCCACTTAAATGCTGATAATAAAAACATGCATACCACAGAATTTAACACAAGTATTTTTGGTCAACATGACCCTGGAAAAACCCCCAAAGGGAAAACCAGTGAAGAGGAATTTATTATGGAACTCTTAAAGAATTATTACAGCAGAGAAAACTGATTTTCTACAGCAAACTTATCTCAAGTTTAGCAGCTAAAAAACTCCTTGAAAGTCAAGCCAACCGTCCTTGAAATGCGCATCCCCTTCCTTGGAATTTGCGCTCAGCTCCAACTCTGCTGTGCACCCTTCTTCCTCTGCAAATGTGCCCTTTCTCCTCAAGTGCGCCCTCTTCCTCACTTCTCCACAAACTCTCTTCTCCTCTTCCTCAACTCTTCTCATCCAAGAGAACAATGCGCCCCCTTCTCCCTCTTGCTTTTGCTTTTGTTATCTCATTAGGCTAGACCTAGGAATCAAGGGCCAAGATTAGATCTTAGCTTTCTAAGATCAAGGGTGGAGATTAAATCTCCCCCTTCACTTAAGTTCCCTAAGTCACTTTAGCATTTAATGAGTTCATAAAGTCACTTTGACTTTATAACATAAAGTTAAGTAAGGGAGGGGTACGTTTCCCCCTTTAGTGTTAGGCACATCAATAACACTAGGGGACCACTTCCCAAGGTACCAAAACTTAACATTCCCTCTTACTGAGGAAAGTGTTCTTCACCACTCCCATCTTGTCTCTTGTTGAATTTAATGCAGCTGCAAGAGCCATTCTCTCTGGAGGATGGCTTAAGACCCTAGTTGTGGACCAGGGCCCCCAGTACACTCCTGGGGTTCTTGGTTTGGGACCAAGCAGTTAGTGCCATGGCAAAAGACCCTTGTGAGGGCCCCCAGTAGATGACTGGGGTTCTTGGTCTGGGACCAAGCAACAAAAGACCCTTGTGAGGGCCCCCAGTAGTTAACTGGGGTTCTTGGTCTGGGACCAAGCAGTATAAGTCCCTAGATATGTCTAGGGCCCCTAGATATGTTCTAGGGTACCCATGTCTAAAGCATGGGTCAATGTTGCCAGAGTGCGAAGCGAAGCGGGAGTGTTTTTAGGAAGCGAAGTGTCGGGAGCGTCATTTTCAAAAAATCCTCGGAAGCGAAGCGTCCCAGAAGCGTCTATTATATATATATATAATTTTTTTTATATATATTGCGTTTATATTAAAAAAACATGCAGAAAGACAAATTAGTTGCAGAATGTATGAAAACATGCATATTTGTACATTGTAACATTAAAATGGCATCCATAGTAGTAAGTAGTAGTACATCAATGATTAATCATTCGAGCATCAACCATCTAGAATCTAGCAATTACAAACTTACAAACCAACATACAAATTTTTAAGCCATATAATAGAAAGTAGACCATTAAGTTATGGAATGAAATAGTCATCTAGCAAATGTCAACAATAACATGAGTCATGACCAAATAGTTATGATTACAAAACAGGTCATCTGCATTGAATTATGAAGATCTCAAGGTCCAAAACTAGACTCTAGAGTCTAGTTGCTAAATGCTATGAATCTATCATCTATAGACTGAC
>ML783144.1:1087893-1105973 GCA_009831015.1 Picea engelmannii | reverse complement strand
TTTGCTCTCTCCTCCAAGCTCAAGCAAACACAAATAGAAACAATGAGGAAATGAGAGGGGGAAAATATCTTTTATTACCTCCTCACTTTCCCCTAACCCATCCCTAACCACACTCCACACTCTAACTCAACTCAAAAAAAAAAAAAAGAGAGTATTTTTTCATCTTATGCGTGGAAGCGCTCGGACCTCACGGGGAGCGTGCGGGATTCACTGAGGGTGCGCTCAGGAAGCTGGGTAGGAAGCTAGCTTCCAAAATCCAGAAGCGCGCTTCTGGATTTCAGAAGCTGGCTTCCTACCCAGCTTCTTGAGCGAATTCGCTCGGAGTGGGCTTCCGAGGCCGGAGCGGGGGGGGGGGCGCTTCTGGTAACATTGGCATGGGTTGATCCTTGGTCGTGTACCTTGGTGGTTAAGACCCCAGATTTGTTCTGGGGCAACTTGGTCTTTGATCAGGGAGATCTTGGTGTAATGCCAAGATATGTTGGTATGTGATCCTCTTCCTCTCTCCTAGGATGGTCCATAGGACCTAGGAGAGATTATGAAGATGAGCATGACCACATGAAAGATGTATCCCATATGCAGTGATAATAAATTTAATTGGTCACCTTGAGAAATCTATGGACATATGTTTCCACTAAGAAAACCTCTCCTAAACCCCTTACTTGTTCTTCTTTGAGTTTGAGTTTGATTGGGGTTTGTGTTTTTTGTTTTAGGGCTTAATAAGAAAAATATTAATTAATGTTTAATTATAACATATTAAATTAATATTTTTATTAATTAAATATGTTATTTTTAATTATATTTTTATTAGCCTAGCCCTAGCCTAAAAGTATAAATATAAACCCTTCCCCCCACTTTTACAAACACTCACTATTTCCTTTCTTTTTAATGTGTGGCGGATTGCTCTATGTGTGGTGCAACCCCCCTTTGTAACAGTGACATTCCAGCCTCCTTGTGACAGTTCGGCCTCCTTTGACAGTCCAGATTTCTACCCCTTTCTTTGTTATTGCTGAGTTCTTCTGCTGCTGCCTGAGGCCTAGATTGAGGGTTGTTGTATGCTGAAGTTTTCTGTGTGTGAGGGTTATGCTTCCGCCCTCTTCTCCTGTCAGTTCAGTGCTACCGGCCCTCTCCTAAGTGGCTTCCGTCCCTATTCTGTGAGTAGATCTGGAGCTTGCTTAGGCCGCGACCCTACTGCTGGGTAGTTAGGGCTTGAACCAGGGCTGTTGTCCCTCTTCTGTAAGTAGATCTAGAGCCTGCTTAGGCCGCGGTCCTACTGCTGGGTAGTTAGGGCTTGAACCAGGGCTGTCGTCCCTCTTCTGTGAGTAGATCTGGAGCCTGCTTAAGCTGCAAGCCCTACTGTTGGGTAGTTAGGGCTTGAACTAGGACTGCCATCCTGATTTGAAGCTTCAAGCCTCCTCCTTCATTGTTGTCATATTGTCTTTCTCATTGCTGGCTGAAAAGAGGGTTTGCTTCCAGTATTTCTGTTGGGGTTTGCTTGTTGTTGTGTGAGGTTTTCTATGGTGGCAAATTAGTCCTCTTTCTCATTGACAAGAGATCTAGCCCCTTGAGGTAGATCCATGACTCTCAGACTTATCTGAGCATAACAACAGTGGCATATCATCCCTTGTATGTGTCATGCTCTTCTTCAGTGCACAAAGGTAAGTCTTCAAGAGGTAAGTTGTTACTTCAGTTTTATTTTATTGTTTATGTACTGATCTATTGATTAGCACTCAGGAATAAGTCCTATGGTTCAGATCCAATTGATAAGAAGTATTTCTATGGATCATTTGTTTAAATAACACTATTGTTCAGATCTATTAGTTTTGCTAACTCTGAAATTTATTCACTGTTTAGATCTGGTTGTTTTGATCATTCAGGAATAAATCTATTGTTCAGATCTAACTCAGAAATTTACCTATAGTTTAGATCTGGTTGTCTTGCTTACTCAGAAATAAATTTATAGCTTAGATCTAAGCTTATTTTCAGATCTACTGTCTTACTACTTTTTTGCTCTGAGTTTGATTTGGATTTTTATGCTCTTGCTGTTCTATCTATCACCATCTTCACCTACTTCCTCTACACCTCCGCTTTCATCCATGACTAGTTCACCAAGTATTGCCTGGAAACCGTGGGTTAGATATGTGTACAAGCCTTTAGACATGGCAAAGATCCCTGGAGCTCCTCACAAACTCCCAAGTGACTTTAAAGAATGGCTCCCTATCTTTTCAGAAGATGATTTTGCCACAACCGAAGATCATTTGGATACCTTCCTCCGTTCCCTTGAACCTTATGACCAACATGAGGACATACAAATGAGACTTTTCTCTTACACTCTCATCGGAAGGTCTAAAGAGTGGTATGCCAATATCTCTCTTGGGGCAATCACCAGCTAGGAGTTTTTTAGGAACGTTTCATCAAAAGATTCAAGAAAAAAAAAGATTGCCAATCCCTTTATGATCAACTCTACAACCACAAAAGAAAACCAGGGAAAAGTATAGAAGACTTCAATGACATGTTCAACACCCTTGTAAGGAGTTTTCCTCAAGACTTTAAGCCCTCTCAAAGTACCAGCCTCAAGTCTTACGTATCAACCATGAAGGATCACTACGGAATCCTAATTGGAAAATGATGCCCTCTAACTTTATTTGAAGCACAAGAAAGGGCATGTGAGATCAAGGAAACCATAGCCTCCTCTTTATGTCAAGATTAGGATTTCTTTGAGGAAGTCATCCAAATAAATCAAATTACAAACTTTGTCGTTCTTGACCCTCTACACAATATCAGGTCATACTTGCAAAGGGAGCAAGAGGAAGCTGCCAACCAGGTTGCTAATCACATGATAAGCTTTTTGGAAAGAGGAAAGGAACCAAGATATGAAAAGATGCCTCCCCCTGTAGAGGAAAGATTGCAAATTGAAAGAAAACTAGCAGCAAAGTAGGCTGAAGAAAAGTTTTTACGACATGTTCAAAGGGTCATGATTGAGACACGTGAAGAAAAGAAAATTGGTGTCATCAAGAATGAAGAAAAGAAGGCCACTTTCGCAGACAAGACCAAGGAAGTCAGATTGGTCAAAGACTACGTCAATTCGCCCCATCAAGTCCTAGACTAAGGCATTGACAACACCTTCATTTTTGCCAATTCTCTTTTTCTAGATGAAGAAAAGAAGGATGGATCTTGGGGTTTAGATTTCGATGGCACGCACTCAAGATTGGGATTAGGTGCAGGAATAGTCTTGACTTCACCAAATAACGAGACTACCCTTTTCTCATACATGCTTGAGTTCAACTGCACAAACAACATCGCTGAGTATGAAGCCCTTATTTTGGGCATGAACCTTGCCATTGATATGAACATCAGGTCCCTACGTGTAAGAGGAGACTCAGACCTCATCGTTTCACAAGTTAACAAGAATTTTGCTGCTAAGAATCCAAGATTGAAACAATAAAGAGATGTTTCCTAGGATGCCATGAATAAATTTGATAACTTTTCGATTGAAGCCATCCTCAGAGAAGAAAATCATTTAGCAGACAACCTTGTCGTATCCGCGTCCAATTTACAACCTTTCAAAGAGATCGATCTCTACAAAGTGGAAGTAAATTTCAGGCCTTCAATACCTGACAACTTAGAACACTGGCAGGTTTTCGACAATGAAATTATGATCTTGCGTTTCCTCCAAAACAAAGGTGAATTCTCAGAAGCCCAGATAAACTTGTTAGCTGAAAAAGAAAATATTGAGATCATTTATCTACTTGATAGACCCCTACACAAGGGTGTCGTCCCCATAGAAAGACTTTTTGATCGAAATGACATGTATAAGGAGAAGACGTTAAGAAAAATTGATAACGAGGTCATTGAATTCAATATTGGAACCAAGGAATCGCCAAAAATGGTTAAATTCGGAAAAGGAACAACCCTCAACGAGAGGGAAAAGTTGATTTCCCTCATAAGGGAATTGAAGGATGTTTTTTCCTGGTCATATGAGGATTTGAAGGCTTGCTGGGAAAACGTTATACAACATGTTATCCCCCTTAGAGAAGGCACAAAACCCTTTAGGCAGAAGCTCAGACAAATGAATCCAAAAATTGCACCACAAGTCCAAAAGGAGTTGCAAAAGATGGTTGAGGCAGGAATAATTAGGGCCATCAAGTACTCGTCTTGGGCGTCTAATCCGGTCATTGTCAGGAAGAAAACGAATGATATCAGGATATGCGTTGACTTTAGAAATTTGAACCTAGCCTCACTTAAAGACAATTATCCTCTACCAAACATGGAGTATCTTTTGCAAAGGGTCACCGGAGCAAAGATGATGTCCATCCTTGACGGCTTCTCGGGATACAACCAAGTGTTGGTAAAGGAGGATGACCAGCTCAAGATTGTTTTCACTACCCCTTGGGGAACTTACAAGTACTTAAGAATTCATTTTGGATTGACCAACACGGGAGCTACTTTCCAGCGTGCCATGGACTATGCTTTTAGGGATCTAATTGGGAAACTTATAGAGATTTACCATGATGACCTAACCGCTATCTCCAAGAAAAGAGATCAGCACATCCAACACCTAAGAACAATTTTTCAAAGGCGCAGTGAATAGGCATTTCTCTTAATCCTAAGAAATCAATCTTCGGTGTGGATAAGGGTAAATTATTAGGTCATATCATTTCCAAAGACGAGATCTCAGTAGACCCTTATAGAATCGAAGCCATTAAAAAGGTCCCTCTCCTTAAAGATAAGAGGGCCCTGCAGTCCTTCTTTGGCTAAATCAACTTCATAAGGAGGTTCATTCCGAACTTAGCCAAAATTGTGAAGCCTCTGCATCGATTATTAAATAAGGATGTCAATTTTGAATGGGACGATGAAGGTAAGCTAGCTTTCCAACGTATCAAAGAAGCAATAACTGTCGCGCCAGTCCTAGTCAGTCCATGAGGTACAAGTCAGGTATTATGGTGAGTGTCATTTCAATATTTGAGGCATTTGAGTTTGTTCCATTTTAAACTACTATTGATTATGTAATGTCTTCTTGGAAATTATGCTCTTTGCCTTGTTTCACCTTGGTGGTTGACATTGCGCCCTAGTACGTGATCACCCTTAGGAATAGGTTTGCTACTGGGGGGTCATCTTGACGAGTCATTGTGCCATTCCTGACCATACTTGTCACTTTCCACACTTCATCCCCTCATCTCCTTACCTTTTGGGATTTTCGGGTATATTGACCCAAGAAGCGATTGTCCCTCATTTCATGTGAAGAAGGGTTTGAAGGCCCAAAGGGGAGATAGCTGACAAAAGATAAAAGCCTAATCATGAACCTTCCATATGCTCGCCCAAAGAGGTCTTGAGAACAATGAAATGCTTCACCTAAGAAATCAAAGACCTGCAAAAGAAAACACATAATATAAATGTCCCACTTGTTGAGGGATTTACACAAGGTGCATTACAAGCTAGACTATACCCCCATGGCACCATGTGTACTTCTCCCTTCAAGCAACACTTTGTTACTACACCCCAAGCTAATTGATTAACCCTAGGGAGTACCAAGTGTTTGGACCTTAATTAATTAATGACAATAAATGGGCTTGGAAAAAGGATGCATTGAAAACGAAGGTGCAACACACCCTCTACAAAGGCACCCATAAATGACACACTACGATCCCTTGTATGTCATGAACTCCATGCCCAAAAGTCTTTCCCCCTGTCCATATCATCTTCTCCACATGTCTTAGGGAGGGGTTCACCCAGAAAACACTCCTTGACTTAGGGGACGATTCACCCAATAGGTCACCTTGTCAACCCTCACATACCTAAACTTGGCAAATTGCATAGGGTCTTTGAGCACTTGTTTAGTTTGATGAGGTGGCTTTTGATACACATGCTTGGATGGATCTTTTATTGACTTGATTTACTTATCGTGATGCATTTGACTTGAGATCCTTGGAGGGCGTATTCATTGTCATTGCAAGACCTAGTTGGTGGACAGTTTTGGAAGAACAAGCCTAGCCTAGGCTTCCTTGGGGCTTGAAGTCCACAAGTTGGATATTGTTGTCGTCCTTATACACACCTACTAACGTGGAGAAGTCTCCAACCCACTTGGTGTGTCCTTAGAGGCACAAGCCTAGGTCTAGACCCATTGTCACCTCGATCTAGACCTCTTCCGTCTAGGCTCACTCCTAGGGAAGCCAAGGGGGGTAGACCCTACTTTACTAGGTTAAGTTTTAATAAATGATCTAGGAGCTAATTTTAGTTCTTAGGCTAGGGAAACCCAACCCAATGACAAGAAACCATGCAAATGAAAATCGTTAATGACAAGCAAATTCCTTGATCTACAAGTTATACTAAGACTAGTGCCAAAAGATGGGTAAATGGAGTCAATAAGATTTATACAACAAATTACAATTATACAAAAGTGAATGTTGCTACAAGGTATTCACAATAAATAAAAGAAATTACTTTGCACCTTTGAATCAAATATGAATACTATCTACAAATTGAAATACAACATGAGATATATAGATATACAAAGAATGAACAAGTAAATGATTTACAACCATAAATTAGATAGTGAAATGTCTACACAATGGGTTAGATAATGAAAAGAATACTAGCCTTGTACAAATATCTCTAAATGAAAAAATAGTGCTTACAAAAATAGAGGTGCTTTAGTATATGTAAACATCCACAATGAGAGAAAGTGACTCAAAACATTAAATTGCTTGGAAATTAGAATTGCATGAAAAGTAAATTGCTTGAAGTGTAAATTTGCACAACTTGAGGAAATTGACATAGCTTTGAGAACTTGAAGTGCAATGTTGTGAAAGTAGTGTGTAGGTTAATTTTAATAAGTTTTAAGTCTCTCTTTGATTAGGTGAGACGAACAAAGTTCCCTCACACAAGAATTATCCAAAATACTTGGAATATAATAAAATAATCCATGAAGGAATAATGTATAAAATATGAATAGATAAGATAAGATATAAGATGATTACAATTGAGAATGAGGGCCTGCTTATATACCCACGCAGGGGTGCCCTTTTCCAATAGTCATGTCCTTTGAGACATGACCTTTCATTATTAATAATTATTATTTATTAATTATTATGTTATGAATATCTATGGTATATGTATATTTATGTTCATAACATTAGGGGGGTTAATGTGTGATAGATACAAGCCTAGACTATGTGACTACCCCAAATTGTTATTCCCTCAACCAAAAGAATTGTTGGGTGCTCAATAAGAAGGACAAACAAGGCCCTTCCCTAGCTCCACAAGTCATCTGAAATGCTTGGGTGCTCAAGCAAGGACACCTAGTGCCATGTGTTGAAATAATGTAACTGCAAAGAGTATTCTAATTATTATTGATGTATTATTCATTAGATCAATCCCCTTTTGCGGATTGATCATGTCGGCTATTGTAAATGACCAAATCCCCTTTTGCGGATTGCTCAAAACCTAATCGTAATAGGCAGAATAAGAAGTCGTCCCCAGAAATATATTAAAGGTGGTTATAACCACCCAAAAGAAGAAGTCGGCCCTGCCAATGAAAAGACACCTCCGTCCACACGTGCCAGAATTGTATAAATAAAGAGGCTAGTGCCTCATTTGGACACACACTCACTTGTTCATCGAGAAGCAAGTTCGGAGCTGCAGTTGGAGAAGAAAGAAGAGAGAGAGACACACATTCTTGGGAGAGGAATTTCTGTATTTGTTTGAGTTATCTCTTGGCATTGTATTGGCTATCTATATTAAGGAATCTTTTGCTGGGATTTCTTCCCCATGAGGGTTTCCCAGGATAAATGATGTGTCTCTTGTGATTGTGTATTTCTCAGTGATCCTATTTATGCTATTGTTATCTAATGAAATGAAATGAAACTCAATAATA
The DNA here is from genome assembly GCA_009831015.1 of Picea engelmannii. Classification (NCBI taxonomy): domain Eukaryota; kingdom Viridiplantae; phylum Streptophyta; class Pinopsida; order Pinales; family Pinaceae; genus Picea; species Picea engelmannii. The sequence continues at coordinate 1,098,103 of ML783144.1, read as the reverse complement.
GCTTAAACCTTAACATGGTTTCAGAGCTAAGTTGAAGAGAGCATCTTTCACAAGAGAAAGTGAAAAACGTCACTGTTGCCGTACATGCAAATTAGGGCTTTTTGTTGATGAAGTATTTTAGCCCCAAAACCATCTAGAAAAGTGCACCCTTCCTCAAGGATCACTTTGGCATCCTCAACACAACTTTTCAGTGGTTAGATCTCCCAGAAAGTGAAACCCTAGTTTTCACAAAGTACCAGAAGTACCAGAGTACCAGAAAACCAGAAGCACTAGTCCAGAAATCCACAGATCAAGTTTGAAGGGGTAAAAGTTGGATTTTCTGAAATCCAAACACACCAGGCTACTCGCCTCAACCAAGCGCACCTCTTGGTAAGTTCATAATTTAATTTTGAGCATTTTCATTTTTGGTCATTTTCCTAGCTCGAAGTAAAAGATGTCTGCAAGCACTAAGCTTGTTGACAAGATGGAAGGTGTGGAAAACTTCCGTGCCTGGAAGTATAGGATTGGTCTCATTCTTGAAGAGAATGACCTAGCAAGATTCGTCAAAGAAGAAGTACCAAAACTCATCGATGCTGCAGATAAAGCAAAGCACCAAAATGACATGATCAGGGCTTAAAAGAATCATTGTAGATTCTATCAAAGATCACTTGATTCCTCAAGTGTCGTCAAAGAAGACTCCAAAAGAAATGTTTGATGCCCTAACCAGATTATATGAAGGAAAGAACATAAACCGAAAGATGAATCTAAGGACTCAACTCAAGAATACAAGGATGCAGAAAGGAGAATCGATCCAGGAATATTTCCCCAGAATATCAGAATTCAAAGAACAACTAGAAGCAATTGGAGATATCATAGACGAAGATGAACTCATAATGACGACCCTTAATGGTCTCACAAGATCTTGGGATGCATTCATCCAAACTATTTGTGCTAGAACAAAGAAACTAAAATTTGACAGTCTTTGGGAAGAATGCATTCAAGAAGAATCAAGAGTAGCTAACTGGGAAGCTTTAATATCAAGAGATGAAGATCAAGCCCTAGCTACTCACACCAAAGGAAGAAGAAAGAAGCCTTACTTCCAGAAAGAAACTCATAAAGAGTCTCACCCCCAAAGCAAATTCATACATAAAGAATCTCAACCTAAGAGATTCTAGAAGAAAGGACAAAGAAAGGAAAGAGACTTCTCATCTTACCAATGCTATCATTGTGACAAGATGGGACATATTGCGAGACATTGTCCAGCTAGACGAGAAGAATACAAGAAGAAAAATAAGAGGCACCATGCCCATGCAGTTGAAGATGAAGAGCCACCCGCAAAAATGTTAAGAGAACAAATCAAAGACTATGTTTTAATCTCGACCCTCTAGGGATCGGTAACACTTGGAGAGGACATTTGGCTCATTGATAGCGGTGCTTCCAAGCACATGACAGGTCAAAGAGATATTCTCTCTTGCATTTTAGAAAAAAAGTTTTCTCAAAAAGTTACACTTGGAGATGATTATCAATACCCTATCAAGGGAGTGGGAGAATCAAACTACAAGCTCAATTCGGGGAATTCAATGAAGATGAAGGACGTAGTCTATGTACCAGGTTTGACAAAGAACTTACTCTCCATATTAGCTCTAGATAAGAAAGGCTTCAGAATTGCCTTTATAGATGGAGAAGTTCTTATGTGGGCTAAAGGAGAAACCATGAAAGAAGCAATCATCATTGGAAAAGAAGAAGGTGGCCTGTATAAGCTAAAGGGTCACTCAGAAGCAGCCATGACCCACGCCATTGAGAATCCATGTGAACTTTGGCATAGAAGATTAGCCCACATCAACTACAAGTCATTACCGTATGTATGCAAAGCAGTCACAGATCTACCAGAACTCAAGGTTGACCATGAAGGCGTGTGCAATGGATGTGCACAAGGGAAGAACATCAAGAACCCTTTTCCGAAGAGAGACAACAAGGCAGAAGGAGTCTTAGAACTCATTCATTCAGATGTGTGTGGCCCAATGCCATCATCCTCCATCAGTGGGTATGTATACTATGTATCTTTTATTGATGATTATTCTCGTAAAACCTGGGTTTACCTTTTGAAATCAAAAGATGAAGTGTTCAGTAAATTCAAGGAATTCAAAGCCTTAATAGAGAATCTTTTTGAAAGAAAGATCAAGATACTCAGGTTAGATAATGGAGGAGAATACACCTCAAAAGAGTTTGTGAACTATTGCAAAGATGTCGAGATTAAGAGGGAGCTCACCACTCCTTACAATCCTCAACAAAATAGTGTGGCAGAAAGAAAGAACAGAACGATAATGGAAGCAGTGAAGACCATGATCCATGATCAAGATTTTCCAATGTGCTTATGGGCAGAAGCAGCAAAACCAATAGTGTATGTACAAAACTGATTGTCCCATAGTGCACTTGGGTTCAAGACCCCGAAAGAGATGTTCTCCGAAAAGAAGCCAGAAGTAAGCCATCTCAAAATATTTGGTTGCCCAATATTTGTACATATTTGGAAAGAGAAGAGAAACAAGCTGGACCCTTCAGGAAAGAAGGGAATATTTGTTGGATACTGTGAGATCTCCAAGGCCTTCAAGATTTATATACCAAGTCACCATCACATTGAGATCAACAGGGATGTGACCTTTGATGAAGATGCAACACTCAAGAAATCCAGAAGATGCCAGCTTGAATAAGTATATGAAGAGGAACCTGTATCTCCCAGAGTTGCAAAATCAATGAGGAAGGTTCCAAGAGTTGCAGAACCAGTGAGGGAAGTCATAGCTTCCCCTGATGAGGAAATTCTAGAAGATCATGACATAGTAGAATTTCAAGAACCTCCTCATATGACGATCTCCCATAAGAGAAAGCCTGCTTGGGCTAGGGAGCTTATTCAAGATGGAGAGAAGTATGGTGTTCCCGAAGGAACCATGAGACATGTGAAGAGACCTAAGCCATTCTCCAGTTATATGGCTTTGATGTGTGATCTCCTATAGAAGGAGCCTACCTGCTTTGAAGAAGCCATTCAGAAGAAGGAATGGGCAGATGCCATGACAGAAGAATACCAATCCATAATAAAGAATGATGTATGGGAAATAGTTCCCAGACCGAAGAGCAAGGATGTGGTATCTTCCAAATGGCTTTTCAAAATAAAACATGCTGCTGATGGAAGTATTGAGAAGTATAAAACAAGGTTTGTCGCTCGTGGCTTTTCTCAAAAGGAAGGCATTGACTATGAAGAGACATTCGCTACTGTAGCCAGATACACTTCGATCAGAACCATCATAGCCCTTGCAGCTAAGATGAAGTGGAAGTTACACCAGATAGACGTAAAGACAACCTTCCTAAATGGTGTCATCGAAGAAGAAGTGTATATAGAACAACCTCAAGGATTTGAAGTTGAAGACATGAAGACTCATGTCTGCAAGTTGAAGAAGGCTGTGTACGGGTTGAAGCAAGCTCCTAGAGCTTGGAATGGAAGGATAGACATTTTTCTGACGAGTTTGAGCTTCACCAAGAGTAAAGTTGATTCTAACCTCTACTTCAAGGTTATGAATGATGAGACGGTGATATTGCTGCTATATGTGGATGACTTATTCTTAATTGGAGAAGAAAAGATCATCACCGAATGTAAGAAGAAGCTCGCTTCAGAATTTGAGATGAAAGACCTTGGCCTAATGCATTATTTCTTAGATCTTGAGGTATGGCAGAGCCCAGAGAGAATCTTCCTTAACCAAGGGAAGTATGCAGTCGAAATCCTGAAAAGATTTGACATGTTGGAGTGTAAGTCCATGAATACACCCATGGAAGCAAAGCTGAAGCTATTGGTCGACACTTTGTCAGAATTGATTGATACCACACTGTATAGACAGATCATTGGATCGCTGATGTATCTGACAAACACCAGACCAAATATCTGTTTTGCCTTGAACACCTTGAGTCAGTTTCTGGTAGAACCCAGACATGTTCACCTAGTTGCTGCAAAAAATGTGATGAGGTATCTCAAGGGTACATTAGATTGTGGTCTCATCTATGATGGAGATCATAATTTCACACTGAGTGGGTACACTGATTCAGATTGGGCTGGAAGTGTCTCTGACAGGAAGAGCACTTCATGTTGTTGTTTCAGTTTGGGATCAACCATGATCTCATGGCAGATTAGGAAGTAGTCAAGCATTGTTCTCAATACAACAGAAGCATAATACATTGTTGCGTGTTCTGCCAGTTGTGAACCCATATGGCTTCGTAAGTTGTTGACTGGTCTATTCGACCTAGAGATGGAAGCAACCACGATCCTATGTGATAACCAGAGTTGCATAAAGATGACAGAGAATCTTGTATTTCATGACAAGTCGAAACACATAGAGATCTGATACCATTACATCCGTGATATGGTGCAAAGAGGAGCCATAAAGCTCCAATATGTTAGCACGAATGAACAGGTTGTCGATGTGTTGACCAAGCCTCTATCTCTGTAAAGTTTGAGCACTTTCGAGATAAGCTTGGTATAGTCCGAAAGGACCTCCCTCGATAGGGGGAGTAGTGTTGTGTTGATGTGCTAGCCTAGTGCTATGCTTCCAGCTTAATTGCTGTGTGGTGATGCCAGCCTAGTGTTGTGTTTCCAACTTAATTGTTGTGTGGTGTTTCCAGGTTAATTGTTGTGTGGTGTTTCCAGCTTAATTGTTGTGTGATGTTTCCAACTTAATTGCTGTGATGATGTGCCATCTTAATTGTTGTGATGATGTGCCAGCTTAATTGTTGTGATGATGAGCTAGCTTAATTGTTGTGATGATGTGTCAGCTTAATTGGTGTGATGATGTGCTAGCTTAATTGTTGTGATGATGTGCCAGCCTCGTGCTATGATGATGTGACCAACCTTGTGTTGTGATGATGATGTATTAGTTTTACACTAATCCATGTTGATACAAATGATGATATCATTCCAGCTCTCTGTTGTGAATGACGATGTGGATGATGAGAAAAACTTCCGATGATTTATAGATACGCCAATCAGTGTTCCAAGATGTTGTTGATGATGTTGTCCTCTCTCTCGCCTGATGTTGTTGTAGAATACCCTTCTTGTTAAGGGGGAGTGTTGAAATAATGTAACTGCAAAGAGTATTCTAATTATTATTGATGTATTATTCATTAGATCAATCCCCTTTTGCAGATTGATCATGTCGGCTATTGTAAATGACCAAATCCCCTTTTGCGGATCGGTTAAAACCTAATTGTAATAGGCAGAATAAGAAGTCGGCCCCAAAAATATATTAAAGGTGGTTATAACCACCCAAAAGAAGAAGTCGGCCCTGCCAGTGAAAAGACACCTCCGTCCACACGTGCCAGAATTGTATAAATAAAGAGGCTAGCGCCTCATTTGGACACACACCGACTTGTTCATCAAGAAGCAAGTTCGGATCTGCAGTTGGAGAAGAAAGAAGAGAGAGAGAGGCGCATTCTTGGGAGAGGACTTTCTGTATTTGTTTGAGTTATCTCTTGGCATTGTATTGGCTATCTATATTAAGGAAGCTTTTGCTGGGTTTTCTTCCCCATGAGGGTTTCCCAGGATAAATGATGTGTCTCTTGTGATTGTGTATTTCTCAGTGATCCTATTTATGCTATTGTTATCTAATGAAATGAAATGAAACTCAATAATAGCTTAAACCTTAACACCATGAAGCCGTCCCAAGTCACCCTTTTTGGTGATTGAAGCAATAAAAATTGGATGCCTAGTTACTAAACTCCAAACCTTTTCCCTTTCTTGTCACCCAGGATCCACAAAGTGGCAAGGGGAGAGAATACGGGGCAGAGATATAGCACAAATATGATTACTTTAGCAATAATTGAAATGACTTGGAAATTTAAATTGCAACCCCACAACAATGGCACAAGTGGAGGACTAGCCTACCGTTTTGGCCAAGGTGGGTGTAATGAATGAATTAAAATTACTTGAGAGCAAAATCAATCACAACAATGGCACAAGTGGAGGACTAACCTACTGTTTTGGCCAAGTTGGGTATTTTGACAGAAAATTAAAAGACTTGGAAATAAATGAGCAACCCCACAATAATAGCACAAGTGGAGGCCTAGCCTACCGTTTTGAGCAAGGTCGGTGTAATAAAGGAAATGCAAGAAAAATAAATTTAACTCTAGCCTTCCCGATTTTGCAAGGATGGCTTAGGCCAATCTTTTTGCAAGGTGTGGACAAATTTCTTAAAGTATTACAATATCAAAATTTTATCTTTCTATGAGAGAAGACAACCCAAGAGACTCTCTTTGGGTTGCTTACAATACTTTAGAAGAGGGAGATGAAGAGGGAATTAATATCCCAACTTTAGAATGCTTTTGGAATGCCTTGGTGGCTCAAAACAAGTAACACTTCCTCTTTGTAGTTGAAAATCTTCATAAAAATCAACAAGGTATTTCTTGCTAGTAAATGCTACGAAAACCAAAGACTTGTTAACTTTTGTTAGCTCAATGAAACTGTTAAAATATTGTGTAACTGCAAAGAATATTCTTATCCCCTTTTGTGGATAAAGATAAAATATATTTATTATTGATTAGATCGATCCTCTTTTGTGGATTGATCATGTCGGGTATTGTAAATGACCAAATCCCCTTTTGCGGATTGGTCAAACCCTAATTGTAATAGGCTAAATAAGAAGTCAGCCCCAAAATATATTAAAGAGGCCCCAAAATATATTAAAGGTGGTTATAACCACCCAAAAAAAGAAGTCGGCCTTGCCAGTGAAGAGACACTTCCACACGTGCGAGAATTGTATAAATAAGAGAGGCCAGTGCCTCATTTAGACACACACTCAGCTCACTCATCTAGTGCGCAAGTATTGAAGGAAGCTGCAGTTACCAGTTGCCGGAAGAAGGAAGAGAGAGAGAGGCGCATCCTTGGGAGAGGAATTTCTGTGTTGTTTGGTTCATTATCTTGGCATTGTATTGGCTATCTATATTAAGGAAATTTTGCTGGGTTTTCTTCCCCTTGAGGGTTTCCCAAGATAAATGCTTGTGTACTCTTGTGATTGTGTTTCTCTCAGTGATCCTGTCTATGCTATTGTTATCTAGTAAATAGAAAGGTAACCTAATAATAGCAGAAACTTTAACATGGTATCAAAGCTAAGCTGAAGAGATCATCTTTCATAGGAAAAGAAAAACGTCACTGTTGTCGTACATGAAAATTAGGGCTTTTTATTAAAGAAGGTTTTCAGCCTCAAAACAATTTAGAAAGGTGCACCCTACCTCAAGGAACACTTTCGCATCTTCAGCGCACCTTTTCAGTGGCTAGATCTCCCGGAAAGTGGAACCCTAATTTTCACAAAGTACTAGAGTACCAGAAGTACCAGAAAACCAGAAGTACCAGAGTACCAGAAGTACCAGAAAACCAGAAGCACCAGTCGAGAAATCCTTTGGTCCAGTTTCAAGGGTCATAATTTGGATTTTCAGAAATCTAACTGTACCAGCATACTCGCCTCAGTCCAGCGCATCTTTTGGTGAGTTCAGTTTTCAGATCCAAGAAATTTGATTTTTTTATTATTTCTATAGCTCGGAGGGCTAGGGTTTCTACTGCAAGAAAGAATGGCTACCAGCATGAGGGTAGAAGACATGTTGGAAGGATCTAGAAACTTCAGATCTTGGAAGCATAGGTTGCAGATGATTCTAGACGAGAATGATCTCCTAGAACATGTTACAGTGGGTGTACTAGAACCAGAGGAAGAAGAACAAAAGACCAAGCATAAGAAGAATGAAAAGAAAGCAAAGAGAATCATGTCAGATTCAGTAAAGGATCACTTGATCCCTCATATATCCGAACTACAAACAACAAGGCAAATGTATGAAGCACTCAACAGGTTATATGAAAGCAAAGACATTAGCCAGAATCTTGCCTTAAGAAATTAGCTTCGTAATATGAAGATGGACAACTCATAATCTGTCACATCCTATCTTATGAGAGTTTCTCAGATCAGAGATCAGCTTGCAGCTATTGGAGATGTCATTAGTGACAAAGAACTTGTAACCACAACCCTAAATGGGTTTCCAACATTTTGGATTCCTTTTGTACAAGGAGTGTGTGCAAGAAGCAAGTTACCCAAGTTTGATAAGTTATGGGTAGATTGCACACACGAAGAATCTAGACTTGCAGACCAATAGAAGAGATTAATTGTTGATGAAGAGGAAGCTCTTACAGCTCAAAAGAACAAAAGAAGTTCCTTCAAGAAGAACAATAAAGAAGCTAACTCCGTAAGAGTTCCAGACAAGAAGAAAGATGTTTCAAAGATCAGATGCTACAACTGTCAAAAGTTGGGACACTTTTCCTATGACTATCCTCAAAGAAAAGGGAAAAGAAAATATCAAGCACATGTGGTAGAGGAAGAGGAATCTCCTCCCTCAAAGAAAGCTTTGGCAGAAATTAAGGATTATGTACTTTAAGTTGAATATAGTTGATCATTTAATATTATTTTTAGTATCTTGTTTACTTTAATACTTTATCATTACAAGTTAGTTTTTTGTGAGAAAGTTAATTAACCTCGTTTTATTTTAGTGTCTATGCAGACTTATGAAGGAAATATCAAAGAAGAGGATGAAGAAAGAGATAAAATATTTATTTTAGGTATGATCACTCATGAGAGTGACAAAGAAAGCATACTGTAAGTAAGTTCACAAGTCTCGGAAGAAAGAACTTATGTCGTGACTTGCAGAAGTTAGACAACACGAGAAGGACGTATGATATGGTGACAGTCAGTAAAGACCAGACAATATCCAATATTTATATAAGAGCAAGAGGCTCCTAAAGATGCAGAACAAAAATATTCAAGATGAAGAAAAAGATGGATACTCAGATATAGTGGATGAGATGCAGGTAACTACAGGTTGCTCCAATACCGATCTTATAGATGCAGATGGAGCAAGTTGATCTAGTATGAAGACAGAAAGAAAGAAATATTCGAACTCAAGAAGGTACCCAGGATATTACAGAAGAAAACTTCAAGGATGATGATTAGAAGCTATTAGCTTGGTGCAAGAGGGAGCCATGTCTCTGAGTTCGAAATGAAGGATCGTGATTTGATGTAGTTAGAAAAGTAGATGGATGGTGCCTAGATATTTTGATCAAGATGAAAGCTATCCAGTAGATGGATGGTGCCCAGTAGATGGGTAGCATGGTATTATACCATGGAAAGATTTTGAACCACAAGAGATTTTTTTTTTTTGATCCCATAGCTAGACCTTCATAGAGAAGGAGAAAGAGAAAAGACCTTTGTAGAGAAGGAAAGAGAAATCCCACAGGTAGACCTTCATAGAGAAGGAAAAGAGAAGAGACCTTCGTAGAGAAGGAAGAGACCTTCGTAGAGAAGGGGAATGAAAAATTTGCCAAGGTTGGCCTCTGTCCAAGTGTTGAGTTTTGGATACTCTAGGGACATGCTAGAATACCCTCGTAGAGAGGGGTGTGACCACCCTCGTAGAGAGGAATGTGGATGTTTCTCCAAGGGGCAGCGGGCAAATATTCTCCTCTGGCCAAGGATTGAGTAGCCTGGAACACAAACCTTGACCATGTGGAATGGTTAGTTGGCTCTTGAGGTTTGTGTCGTGATCCTGCATGGATCATGGAAAGGGAGTGTAGTCTTTCCCAGGCTAGCATCTTATCTTCTCTAGTTCATGTGGGATGATTAGGAGTGAAGCTATGGTAGTAGTCCTCCCCAGTGGATGGGTGAGATAGATGACTACAAGAGAAGGGAGAACATAAAAGGAATGGCAAATCTCATAGAATATATTTTGTGTGAAGATAAGACATCTTCCGTGTGAAGATAAGATATCTTTTGTGTGAAGATAAGAAAGAAGTATCTTCTGCGTGAAGACGAAAGAAAGAAAGAGTATATTTTGTGCGAAGATAAAGAGAACAAAACTTCTGATGATTTATAGATATGCTAGTCAGTGATCATGATGCCAGATGACCAAGTGGATTATATTGATGCCTCCTATTATCCAGTTGATGTCGACATCCAGTGACCTGTCAAAAGATAAAGAATATCCTTCTTGTTAAGAGGGAGTGTTAAAATATTGTGTAACTGAAAGAATATTCTTATCCCCTTTTGTGGATAAAGATAAAATATATTTATTATTGATTAGATCAATCCCCTTTTGTGGATTGATTATGTCGGGTATTGTAAATGACCAAATCCCCTTTTGCGGATTGGTCAAACCCTAATTGTAA
>ML783144.1:1067315-1087843 GCA_009831015.1 Picea engelmannii | reverse complement strand
AATTTCTGTGTTGTTTGGTTCATTATCTTGGCATTGTATTGGCTATCTATATTAAGGAAGTTTTGTTGGGTTTTCTTCCCCTTGAAGGTTTCCCAGGATAAATGCTTGTGTACTCTTGTGATTGTGTTTCTCTCAGTGATCCTATCTATGCTATTGTTATCTAGTAAATAGAAAGGTAACCTAATAATAGCTTAAACTTTAACAAAAACATAGACTTATGTGGAGAAATCTGAAAATATAAATGAGTTTAAATGACCATAATAGAGCAAATAAGTGTCTATGAAAGAAAGGAGAATGGTGGATACAAAGGGGGAAAACAATGGAAACTTTGGTTGATTGAATGAGTGAGTTTTCCACTCTAAAATCACTCCTTCAATCCTCTAGTGCCCTGCATACACGTATATCTCTTGCTACACAAAACACAAGGAGGTGAGAGCATCTAAAGAAGCATACAAAATACTTTGCAAGCTTGAAAAGAAACCATCAAAAAATTATTAGTAATACTACCACTAATTACTCCCAAGCAAAATACTTTGCTTGGGCTTCCAAGCTAAACTAGTGAATGCAAGAAAATACAAGAAAATAAATGCACAATATCACCTCACAACCACCATGAAGAGCATCAAGAAGACTCTCAATGCACACAATAGATCCTCTAAAGCTTCCTTTATTATCCACAAAATGTTGCTACAAATACTTGTAGCAAGATTTACACATGAGAACATGAGAGAGAGGGGGAAAGAATGAGAGAAATTTTGGCATAATAGACTTGCTCCAAGAGATGATGATGAAATGAGGAGAGGGTCTCTTTTATAGGTGAGGAAGGGGAGAGACCCCACTTGGATGTGCTCCAAGTGTCATCCATCCATGGGAGGAGGGTCTCTTCAAGAGGGGTGCACTTTTAGGTTTAGAGAGGTGTGTGAGGGTTGAGGGGTGAGTGGGGAAGGGGGAAACCACCTTTCCCATTAATCAAAAGTGTAGTTAGGTTCAATGTGGGGTATTGCCAAAGTTTTGGGGGCCCTCATGATATATTTTTAATTTCCCATGAGTTTATGAGCAAGGGGGGCACCCCTCTTCTAAGGAAATGGTCATTTTGGGTTGTTGGCTAAGCACAGGGGGTCTTTCTAAGTTGAAAATCATTTTCCCAACTTAGGAAATACATTTGGGATCCTTTTCCCACTCTCTCTCATGACTTTAGTGACTTTTACAAAATTTGGCTATTTTAATTAAGCCAATTACATGCTGATTTTTTACTGACTTGGACTCCTCATGGACAATGGACTAGCAAAACTTGTCCAAATGAGTTGAGACTTGGTTCAAGGGTGTAGGGGTTCATAAACCATTTGATTTGAGTACTCGTACCCCTATACAAAATCCCCAAAGACCACTTTCTTACATTTTACATAAAAAATAATTAAAAATCCCCAGTTTGCGGGAATTTTAATTATTTAAAAAATCCTATCAAAACTTAACGAAATTCCGCAAGACTCTAGGAAATGTCTAGCATGGTCATTTACAACACTCCTAGACCTTAGTTACCCCTTGGGCTTGATCATTAAAATTCCTTTCACCACTTTCAAGAATTATTGTGAGTGAAAAACTCAAGAATAATTAAAATTGTAGTTAAGAAAGGTTAATTATCTAAGGAAAATAAACACACGATGAAAGGACTTCCCTAATGATAAAGTCCTAGGTAACTAGACAAAAATTGACTCATGCTAGCATATTACTATATTATCCCACGCATGCGAGCGGAAATTCAGATTACATAGAAAAGTGTGACGGGGGAAAAATTTACCCTGTTAAGCAAAAAGTTGTCAAAATGGTTGTACCACTAGGTACATATCTTCATGGAACATGGAGTTGACCCCTAGTCGAAATAGGTGGTCAACATCTGGCTCCACATGGGGACGTGTGTTTAATCTTTTTGAAGGAGAGCATACGAGAACTTCAAAATCTACAAAAACAAAGTGCTCACCAATATCCAACATAATAAGCAATGAATGAAATGTTATTGACAATAATTACATAAATGGAATTATGATACAATGAAGAATATAAGTAACATAACTATACAATCAAATGAAATAATACAAAACTGAAAGAAAAGGAGAAGGGTTAGAAATACGTTACAAAAGGGTGTCCCTTTGGACACCATGTGGTCATGTTGAAAAATTACTTCAAGGTGGAGTCCTCTCACTAGCATGTCTAACTTTATGTTGTCCCATTGGCTAAGATGAGTTGCTAGGAAAGCGATACACTTTATCCTGTTTTCTGTAATGTCCCCACTTTGGGACATCATTACATTACAGAGGGTTATGATGACCAGAGTAGCCAGATGGAGGTTATAACGAGTACAGAGATTATTGAGAGGTATTTTGGGGTCTGGCTTGCATCGCTCATCGCATTTCATCATTATGATCCATTCCGTACAGGTTGGCTTTGGTTCCGTTGCATTTCGACGATTTCCATGATTTTGAGTATTTTGAGTTATAAGTTAACTAAATTCACTGAAGAGGTCATTTTGGGCACAATACTTGGAGGAACCTCTCAGTGCAATACCTCATTGGAATTGGGAGGATAGGATGATGAGAAGTGACTTTTAGTGGCCAGGGAAGCCACTAGGAGAGATAAGGCGCTTTTCAGAGGTAAACAGGTTAATTAATTAATTAAAGTGATTTAATTAATTAATAATAAAAAAAAGAAAAGTCACTTTGGAGAGACAAGGGGATGCAGGAAGTATAAATAAGAAGCAAGGGCCTCTATTCAATTTTTTCATGTATGATTATCTTTTAATATCTAGATTCTAGCTAGAGAGCCCATACCTTGGGGGTTTTGAGGGTTTTGACTTAACAAACCCTAGAGGACGATTCAGTGGTGAAAGATTCCACCTAGCTTGTCCCAAGCTTGGTCTCAGGGATGCAATACTCCCCCACACCATTCTAGTTTCGATCTATTCAGTGCAGGAGGGTTCTACACCAACCATAGGCACAGGTAGGGAAGGAGGGCGCACCATTGGGGGTTTCCAGCAAGGGGGGCGCACCATCCATTGAGGGAAGTTCGTTCCAGGTGATTGGTAGGGCTTCTGGAGATTCTAGCACCCGGGTTTTCATTGCAGGGTCGTGGCCATTAGATCTAGTGCATTCCAGTGGAGTTTTATGTGACATTTGATTTATTGGATGCATGGAACGAATTGGAGGAGAGGAGCACACTTCAGAAAGTGATTTCAGCCATTTGGTAGATCAAATCTTCATCATTTCGCTTGGGACTTCACCAGGGAGGTAACCAATCCCCGATCTATCATTCTAGTGGTTTTTTGGAGCATTTGGAGGCCTCTAGGAGACAGTCTGAATTATCTAGGGTTTCAGGCATCTAGGGGGGCACACCATTCCTTGGAGGAGAGTCAGATCCATGAGTTTGAGAGGGATCTTGGAGATTTGAGCACCTGGGTTGTTCTTGCCTTTACCCGATCTACTGTTTGGCATATTTACCGGAGTGATTGGACATCTTTGGCAGCAGGGCCAAATTGTTTAGGCTATTCAGTTATCCAACAGGGCATAGCATCATCCAGCTTGGTGGATTTGGCACTTCATACGACCCAACTCTATTCTTGCAATAGTCTTCATTGAGTATTCATCCTTTGGAGGCTTGTAGTCTTCTATTGGAGCATTTTGTAGCAGCTTCTATTATATTTATTGGAGCCATCTGTTGAGCATTCCAGATCGGCCTCACTCTTGTAGCAGGTTCTTATTATTATGAATAAAGATCAGATCTGAATCATTGTTGGGTTGTCTATTACATTGTTGGTCTTGCTTATGGTTGAGGTATGTTTCATTGCTTTATCTTCTTATATGTTGCTGCAAACACACATTAAACTCATCAGTAAAACCCTAAGCGCAACCTAAAGGATCACAGTAAACAAAGTGTTTGACGAAATCCCACACTCAGTAAAAGTTTAAAAATGCACCAAAACCGTGATGTTCTTGTCATATTGGCTTGGGAACATTACATTTTCTGATGTTCTCATGTGAATCCATGTTTCTAGTTTTCGGCCACTTGGGATAATCATCCTTTGTTTAATCTGATTAGCATGATTAACTTCCATTTGCTAATTAATTGAGTGAGCTCCTTAATGCCATCACTAGAAGACTCTTGACTTTCAATTTTTTTCTTCTTCTCCTCAATAGATTTGGAAGAAGTACCCCTTGAAAAACCAGGAATGTTAGACTTCCTAGCATCTTGCATGTTCTTATCTATTCTGATGGCAAAGTTTTGTGCATCCCTTAGAGTTTGTGGATCCTTATCCCTTAATTGATATCTTAGTTCTCCCTCAAAGGCTTCCATGTAATGAATTAAAATTGATGCATCAGTAGGTTTGATATTTGCATGGAGACTCTTAATCAAATAATTAAATTTCTTATTGAATTCTTCCATAGTTTCATTATCTTCTTTCTGACTTGTGCTAAGGGCAGCTAACAAATGTTGATCCTCTTTCTGATCACCCCACCTTTCTCTAAAGGATTTTTGAATTTCTGCTAAGGTGCTAAACTTATTGGGATCTTGTTCTGAAAACCACTCCGCTGCATCCCCCTCTAAAGAATACACAAATAGGGTCATTTTTACATCCTCCTCATTGTGACCATTGCACCACTTCCCCATACATAAGTCAACATTTAAGATGTGGGATTTGGCACTAATAGCATTATTCCCCTGGAAAGCATGCAATCTTTCAATAGCTTTGTCAGGAATGGCGTGAGGTGCACCTTGAATAGCTGTAAAGTTCAAAGGTCTTAGTAGATCACCCATAATTGAATTAGGATTAGTTGTTGTAGTATTAATAGTTGTAGGATTATTATTTGGAAACAAGTGATGTATATCAGATATTTCTTCTTCTCCAAGACTTTCAAGTAGCCTACGAGGAGCTAGTCTGTTTAGTCTTCTCCTATACACCCTTTCAAGTTCAGGAAGGGAATAAACCAACTCTTGTGGGCTCCTCTTGGTAGGATACCTCAAAGAGTTATTCAATGGAGTCGCCACTTGGAGATTAAGCAATATCGAATAACACACCTCAAGTAAAAAAAAATTAGGGAAAATTTATTACTTAGTTTTTAAAGAATTAATTAGAGTAGGTCATTTTAACCAAGGATAAGAGACTTATCCCCGACAACGACGCCAAAGATGTTGTTGTCCTTATACACACCTACTAACGTGGAGAAGTCTCCAACCCACTTGGTAGTACCTCAATGGGTGTGATGTGTTGGCCAATGGCTTTCTTAAGGCAGGAGACATGGAAAACGTTGTGTATTCTGCTACATCTCATAAGCTACGACCCCTATCTTCCTGCTGACTCTGTAGGGCCCAAAGAAACGTGGTTGTAGCTTCTCTGCTCCGCTTCTTTTTATGGAAGCCTGCCTATATGGTTGGAGCCTTAGATAGACTAAGTCACCAACCTCAAAAGTACGATCAACTCTGTGCTTGTCTGCTTGGACCTTTTGCTGGTTTTGTGCTCTCTGTAGACGATCCTTCAGCTCCCTGAGAATGTCTTGGCTCTGCTGTATCCAATCCTGCACCATGGGCGCTCGACTATCACCGAAAGCAATCTCCACAAAAGATAAAGGATCATAGCTATACAAGGCCCTAAACGGTGACATGCCTATGGATGTATGTTGGGTGGTGTTGTGGCAATACTCTCCCAAGTGCAACCATCTGACCCACGCTTTATGTTGCCCTGCCACATAATTTCTGAGGTAGCCTTCCACCCACTTGTTGACTATCTCGATCTGTCCATCCGTCTGAGGATGATAGTTGGTACTAGGGGTCAAGGCCGTACCAACCAATCTGAATAACTCCTGCCAAAATGTACTCATGAACCTACTATCCCTGTCACTAACAATGGTCTTGGGTAGGCCGTGCAACCTGAAAATCTCCCTAAAAAACAATTCGGCCACCTATGCTGCACTGAAGCCGGTAGCTATGGAAAAAAAGTGTGCAAACTTCGTCAACCTGTCCACTACTACAAAAATGCAGTCTTTCCCTTGCGTCTTTGGCAACCCGGTGATGAAATCCATGGATATGCTTTCCCAATTGTACTCCGGAATGGGTAAGGGTTGCAACAGTCCTGTTGGGTGCGTGTGCTCATCCTTGTTCTCCTGACACGTAGTACACTCTTTGACGTGCTTTATCACATCCTCCTTGAGGCCCTTCCATGAGAACCTCTCCCTCACCTGCCTGTACATCTTGCTGATCCCCTGGTGTCCTGCCATGGGTGAGTCATGGTACGCCTGCAAAACCTTGGCCTTGAAAGCCAATCCAGGAACCAAAAATATTCGGTCCTTGTAGTAGATGAGGTCATTTATAACCCTGAAATTATCATCTTGTACCTGCCCATCCATTAGCTGACATGCAAATTGATCCTTTGCATACTCCATCACCAGATTGTCTTTCCAATCGACTGATACACCTATCATGGCAAAGATGGACGACCTCCTGGATAATGCATCAACCACCACATTGTTCTTCCCTTTGACAAATTCAATGTCAAAGTCGTAGGCCTATATTTTGCTTACCCATTTCTGTTGTCTTTCATTCAAGTCCTTCTGCTCCAATAGGTATTTGAGACTGTTATGGTCTGACTTGACCACAAACCGTGCACCTACCAAGTATTGCCGGAATTTGGCTAGTGCATGCATGATAGCCAGCATTTCTTTGTCATAAATGCTGTAGAGTAGCTCGGGACCCCTGAGTTTTCGACTCTCATAAAGAGGATGCCTCTTCTGCATCAGTACGGCCCCTATTCCTTCTCCTGAGGCATCACACTCCAAGGTAAAAGGTAGGCTGAAATCTGGAAGAGCCAGGACTGGGCACATACTCATTACCTTCTTCATCTTGTCCATCGTCATTTGAGCCTCCTCATTCCACTTGAATGCTCCTTTCTTAGTCAAATTAGTCAAGGGTGCACACAGCTGAGAAAATCCCTTGACAAATTTCCTGTAGTACGTGCACATGCCCAGAAATCCTCTCAATTCTGTGAGTGTCTTAGGAGTAGGCCATTCCATGATGGTTTGTATTTTCTCCTGATGTACCTGTATCCCTTTTGCTCCAATGATGTGCCCCAAGTAAAGCACCTCTGTCATTCCAAACTCACATTTGGACTCCTTAGCGTATAGTGATTGTTCCTCCATAATTGACAGAATCTGATCCACATGTCTGAGATGCTCCTCCCACGTCTTGCTGTAAATTAGCAAGTCGTCAAAGAATACCAGCAAGTGCTTCCTCAACTACCTGTTGAACACATGGTTCATACAAGATTGGAACGTAGATGGGGCGTTGGTTAACCCAAAGGGCATCACCAAAAACTCGTAGTGGCCGTAATGACATTTGAAAGTTGTTTTTGAGATAGCCATAATAGCCAGAACAGAGGTCAATCTTTGTGAAGTAGACAACTCCATGCAACTCGTCTAGCAGCTCATCAATCCTTGGTATCGAGTACCTATTTTTGATGGTCTTTTTATTCAAGGCCCTGAAGTCAATGCACATCCTCATAGTGCCATCTTTCTTCTCCACCAGCACTACTGAAGAAGCAAAAGGGCTAGTGCTTGGTCTGATGTGCCCCATGTCCAAAAGTTCCTTGATGGCCTTCTCTATCTCATCTTTGTACTTCTTGGGATGTCTGTATGGTGTGTAATGACTGGTTTGGCTCCTTCCTCTAGCTCAATAATGTGCTCAAACCCCCAATCCGGTGGTACCCCTGGGGCAATCGATCCAAACACCTTGTGGTGCTTGTCAAGGATTTCTTTGATCTCTGGGGTGTAGTGAACCTTGTCCTGCTCATCCACACGTGTTGAAATCCTGCATTTTGCTACGTACACTATCTCGTCCCTTCGGAAGATGGCCTCCATCCTCTTGGCCGTGACCACCTTTGCAGCATTCCCTGTCATGCCCCGGAGCACTATTTTTCGTCCACCTTCCTCTGTGAATGACATCTCCATGTGGTGATAGGTCCCAACGTGCTCAACCACTGAACACCAAGGATGATGTTGGTATCCGGAAGGTCCATAACATGGACGTCCTATACCAGCTCATGCCTACCCAAGGTAAGCTTCATGCCCGGGATGTATTTGTCACAAGGCATAGTGCCTCCACCTGCTACCTCCACCTTGAACCCTTCAAACTCTACTGTGGGTATGTGCCTCCTTTTCAACAATGTTGAATCAATGAAGTTATGAGAGGCTCCCCCATCAATCAGAACTGATACCTTCTGTCCTTGCAAGACCCCCCTCATCCAGAAGGTGTTATACTTAGGCACTCCACTGATAGACGCTAAGGTAGCCATACAGTCCTGTCCTGCCTGTCCTGTGATCTCTTCTTTTACTGCCTCAATAGTTTTGACCTCAATGTTCTGTATCTGTCCGATCTCCTCCTCCTCCTCGTTGTCAGAAGTGACCTCTATGTAGTGCACTTGACCATGACCCATGCATTTGTGTGTTGGGTTCCATGGTTCTTTGCAGGTGAAGCAAAGTTGCTTCCTTCTCAGCTCCCTCCTAGTGTTCTCATCCACTCTGCCACAACCCCTGTCAAAACCCCTTGGGTCACGTCCTCCCTGGTTCATTAGAGGCCTTTGATCTCTTCCACCATTGTTAAGAGGTGGTTTGGGTATGAATTTTGGCTTGGCAGCTGGCCCCAGATCCCTTGCTTTCCAGATAGCCTCCTGTAGGTTGGTAGGCTTGAAAGCCTTTACCCAACCCTTCAAGGGTTCCATCAACCCCTCAGTAAAGAGCATCATGAGTCTGGTTGGAGAAATGTCATGCACCATCACTGCCAACCTCTGAAATTCTTCAATATATACCTCAACCATGCAAGTTTGCTTTAGTTGTGTGAGCTCCCGGAAGTGTAGCTCAGGATCCCCTTGATCAAACCTATCAATGAGCCTCTGAGTAAATTCTGGGTAGGATACTATTTGATTGTGGCCTAGTGTGGTGAGTCCATGATACCACCAATCATGAGCTTTTCCATCCAAGTACATAGTGGCAAACTTGACGGCTTCCATCTCCCTCATGGGGTTAAGCTGCAAGTAGGTATCCAGCTTTTGCACCCATGCTTGTGCTGTCATCTTGGTCATACCATCAAAGTATGGAATCTCTATCTTCCCTGCTATTCGTTCAAACTCAAAGTTGCCCCTGTGGTTCAGCCTAGGCTTATTTCTGAACTTGAGTTGGCAATACTGATCCAAGGACATCTGCTTTTGAATAGTCATATCCAAACTGTAGTACTCCTTGGTACATCTCACCATTTGTTCAACAAAATCACCCACCTGTTCCTATTGCCCTTGCTCATCTGTGAATGTGGGCATGTATGGCCTCGAGTTAGCCCTGCTACCCAGATGTCGTCCTAGCTATTCATCTGTGAACGTGGGCATGTATGGCCTCGAGTTGGCCCTGCTACCCATCTGCCCATTGGATGTGCCTCCTCCCTGACTCCCTTCGGATCTGGGAGCTTTCTCCGGGTTATACCTGATCTCACCATGGAATCCACCGAATCCACTAGCCATCTTATTCCCATACGTCTCAGGTCCTTCCCTTGATGGGTCATTTGCATCAAAAGATCAGTTATCTGGGATTGGTTCTCATCAATCTTCCTTAGATTCTCGTCAACCTTCAAGGTTTCAGAGATTTCGGCCTGTCCCCTTAGGTTGGTTTCCTGGTTCTCCTGTAAATGGTGGACCAATTTGCCCTCTATGAGATTTATGGTGTGCTGGAACTTGTCAAATTCGACTGCCAAGAAGGCCAAGCCTTGAGGGTCACGATCATCCCCTGACCCTTCCATTTCGGCCTCTGTTTCACTGCTTGGTTTCTTCCTTCTACCCATAAAGATTCCACTGTACCTCTGCATGCGCCGATCCCTCCACAGGTTTGGAGGATCAAAGCTCTGATACCACTGTAATGATCCCAAGCCAATTTTTTTGCTTGGAATCACTAACTACCACTGATGTGTTTGATGTGCAGGTGGTGATTGCAGTGTTCCAGTTATTTAAATGGTGTTTATTCAAGATTCATCCAACATATGCAAGATCACAACATATTCAAGATATAGAAAACACAAGCATAGATCTGCCTTTATAATAAGAAGCATGAATCAAATACAATAGAAGAGCAGATCTGGAATAATCCTCAGATGGCCCCAATAGACAATAGATATGAGCTGCTACAAAATGCTCCCGCTAATACAAAACAAGCCTCCAAAGGCTGGATAAGAAATGAAGGTCAATACAATAGTTCCAAGCCGTATGGATGCCAACTCCTCCAGCTCGTTGATGCCACGCCCCAGTAGAAGGCTGAAACCCTCAATAAATCGGCCCTGATGAAGGAAGACTCCAAATGAGCTCAAACTCTACCAACTGATAGATCAGGGTGATAGGATCTCCCTCCTGAAGTTTCAGGCTGAAATGCTAAGGCCAACCTCTCCAAATACTGAATCCTCTAATGAAGTCGCGCCCTCCTGGATGCCTAGAACCCTAGGTAACTCGGCCCTAATGAAGGAGGCCTCCAAATGCTCTTAAACTCTCCAGGAATAAAGATCGGGCTATGGAAACCCCGTGGGAGATGTTTCAGATCCAGATTCCAGGTAGATCTCCCTAGATCTGAGAAATACTGAATCACAGGACGTCCTCCTAGCCTCCAAGTCGTCCCAAACTATAGCTAAAGATCTGATGATGATAACTCTTCAAAGAAACCCTCAAAATGATGGTTGAGCACCTGCAAGTAAAACCCAAGTGTTGGAATGCCCAACGTCCCTCCTGATCAGCTGGATCGAACTCTCCTTGAGATGATGATGCGACCTTGCTGGAAACTCCTGAACAGTATGGCCCTGTTACTTTTCTGAAGCTATTGGTGGATATGTGATGAGTGTAGAATGGTGTGGATGGAGTCTTTCATCCCCGAGACCAAGCTTGGAACAAGGTGAGTGGATCTTTCACCACTGAGTTGCTCACAAGGGTTTGTAACAGCAAAACCCCCAAACTGTATGCTCAAGAGCAATAACAAGCAAATACCAAAATCCAGAATGCCTCATAGGTGCGCCCCAACCTTCTATTTATACTTTTTCTTCTATTTCTCTGTTGAGTTAGATTAACTCCCAGGGTTAACTCTTCCAGCTCTTCTATTCTTTCATTGAGTTATCTTTTACTCCTTTCTTACCTTTTTCCTCAAGTCAACTTAAGAATATAACCTTAGTTTAGTTGACCTTTTCCCCTTGGTGTGAGACTATGGCCTAGTGGGGATGCCTAAGCCACTGAGTCTCTTCAATACCTCTTTATCAAGAGGTGGGGGACATTACATCTAATATGTTGCCTTCTGCAACCGTCACTATGGCTCTCTCTCAGGGCTATCACTAGTGACCTGTCTTTGTTGTAACCTGCCCGGAACAAGAAAAACAAAAGAAAAAAGAAACAACATCTCCATGGCAACCTCCATGGAAGATAACCTACCGGGAACAAGAAAACAAAAGAAAAAAAATATCTCCTAGAGGGGAGATCAACAAGTACATCTCTATTATCATGACTTCAAAGCAACTTAAAGATTGTTATCATAGCTACAAGACCTACTTGTAATGTAGCAAGTCAGATATACTAGAAGTGTAGGTTACAGGCATGATAATTAAAACAATCAAACCTGGAGTCTTCTCTTTCAGGGAGAGTGTGTTGATCCTCTGAGTGCACTGAGATCCCTCTGGATCCACAATTGTAGCAAAAAGGTCCCTCCTCCTGCAAGCACCCTCATGATAATGATACAAATAAAAAATATATATACACAAGTGCATACCTCTTAAATTGTAGCATCATCAGGTGTTGGTGCAACTTCATCCACAGTTGAGTAGCCTCAGATTAGCCTTAGGGAAGGCTCTAAAACTCGTAAATGATGGATCTCGGACAATGCTTGAATTGATGCCACGAATAGACTTTAGACCAGGCCTCAAAACAACACTTCAAATTCTCAGATATGCCTTGCAGACTGCCTCAAGATCACCCCTTTTCTACCTCTGCAATCATCTCACGGGTTCGCTGCAATTTTCTTCCGAAATTTGTGCTAATAGAAGGCCTTAAACTCGGCCTACAAACTGGCCAAAGTTCAGCCTCAGTGCTGTTCAAGACTCACCTTTAGAACAGTCAGAATTTTCCCTCAAAACAATGTTTATACCGTCTCTGAAGAGACCTCAAATCAGCGCCTGAGGTCTTCCAAGAATTCGGCCTCTGGATTGTCAAAGGAAGGCCTCAGAACAGGGCTTAAACTACCCACAGGTTGCCTGAAATTCACTTCAGAGCAGACTTCAAACTCTGCTGCAATTTGTGCCAAAAGGGAGCCTTAGAAACTAGCTCCCAGGACAGACTTCAAGTTCGGCCTTGTAGCCTCAATGAATTCGCCCAGACTTCATCAGAACTTGCCTTAGATCTGTTTTCAAAGCTGCCAACTTTAGACTTCATTACAGGTTTGTTAAGGAGGCTCAGACCCTTCTCTTGTGCCTGCAATTTGGGCCCCAACAGCCCTTAACTACTGTGCAATGGTCATCTTACAGGATCCACTCTGATACCATGTTGAATTTTAAATTCTAGACTAGTTTACAACTGCAGTAGGCTAACTAGGATCTCAAGAAGATTAACCATACACAGATTACACAATGGGTTTGCTCGTTTGACCATAGGTAATGCTCTTCATTACCACCCAACCATAGGCATCCTCAAGTGCCACCCCCAAGGAGACCAGGAGACCTGCTACAGAATGATATCCAAGAGAAAGTCACCCAAACACAGAGATATATGTTGTTACAGATGTGCCCAATCTGTTGTCTCAGAAATGCCTCAGATCAGGCTGAATTTTGTTTCCTCAGACTAGTACTCCTGTGGCTGCCTCAGATGTGTTAGGAGGTCGAGTTGTGTGTCCAAAAATGAGGATAGGGTGCACTTATATTTATAGGTTCAATATAATGAGGGGAAGTGTCTTTTCACATAGGGTTGACTTGTACAAATTGCATACAAGCTAATTTATATCATAATATAAATTAGTCTTTACTTAATAGGCCGACTTGTACCCTTATCTCTCAATGCAAGTGATTTGGGGTTTTCTCTTCTCAAGATATCATTCGTAGGAGGTCTCTTGGAGGTGAATACCTCTCGCAGCTACAAAAAACATCAACAGAGACAAAGCAAGAAACCTAAGCCATTCTCCAGTTATATGGCTTTGATGTGTGATCTCATAGAAAAGGAACCTACATGCTTTGAAGAAGCCATTTAGAAGAAAGAATGGGTGGATGTCATGACAGAAGAATACCAGTCCATTATAAAGAATGATGTATGGGAAGTAGTTCCCAGACCAAAGAACAAAGCAAGTATTGAAAAACATAAAGCAACATTTGTGGCTCGTGGTTTTTCTCAAAAGAAAGGAATTGATTGTGAAGAGACATTTTCTCTTGTAGCCAGATACACGTCTATCAGAACCATCATAGCTCTTGCAGCCAAAATGAAGTGGAAGTTACACCAGATGGATGTGAGAACAACCTTCTTAAATGGTGTTATTGAAGAAGAAGTGTATATAGAACAACCACAAAGGTTTGAAGTTGAAAATAGAAAGACTCATGTCTACAGGTTGAAGAAAGTTTTGTACGGGTTGAAGCAAGCTCCTAGAGCTTGGTATGGTATAATTGATAGTTTCCCGACGAGCTTGGGATTTACCAATAGCAAAGTTGATTCTAACCTTTACTTCAAGGTTATGAATAATGAGCTAGTTATATTTCTATTGTATGTGGATGACTTATTCGTAACAAGCTCATCACAGATTGTAAGAAGAAGTTCGCTGCAGAGTTTGAGATGAAAGACCTAGGCCTGATGCATTATTTCTTAGGTCTTGAAGTTTGGCAGAGCCCAGAGAAGATCTTCCTTAACCAAGGGAAGTATGCAGTTGAAATACTGAAGAGGTTTGACATGTTGGAATGTAAAGCCATGAACACACCCATGGAAACGAATTTGAAGCTCCTGGTTGATACTTCGTCAGAGTTAGTTGATGCTACTCTATATAGACAGATTACTAGTTCGTTGATGTATCTGACGAATACCAGGCCAGATATATGCTTTGTTGTGAACACCTTGAGTCAGTATTCGGTAGATACCAGACGTGTTCACCTTGTAGCTGCAAAGCGTGTGATGAGATACCTTAAGGGTACGTTGGATTATGGTCTTTGTTATACTGGAGATCATGACTTCAGACTGTATGGTTATACTGATTCAGATTGGGTTGGAAGTGTTTCTGATGGAAAGAGCACTTCAGGATGTTGTTTCAGTCTGGGGTCAACCATGACTTCATGGGAAAGCAGGAAGCAATCCAGTGTTTCTCTCAGCACGACAAAAGCGGAATATATTGCAGCATGTTCCACCAGTTGTGAAGCCATATGGCTTCGAAAGTTGTTGACAGGTTTGTTTGATCAAGAGATGGAAGCCACCGTGATTCTTTGTGATAACCAAAGTTGTATAAAGATGACGGAGAACCCAGTGTTCCATAATAAGTCGAAGCACATAGATATCCGGTATCACTATGTTGGTGATATGCTGCAGAGGGGAGCTATAAAGCTCCAATATGTTGGCACAGATGAACAGGTTGCAGATGTGTTGATCAAGCCTCTGTCTCGTGTGAATTTTGAGTACTTCTGAGACAAGCTTGGTGTTGTTCGAAAAGACCTCCCTTGAAAGGGGGAGTGATGTTGATGATACTATAGTATCCTGACCAACAATGGGTAGCTCCATTAGGATTTTATATTCTAGGGGATTGATCATCCCTGGGCAAATCCCGAAGATCCGGTAAGGACGATCTCTCAGAATACCTGTGCATGTATATGCCAGTTGTGGTCAATAGTGGTAGCTTCGTTAGGATTTTATATCCTAGGGAATCTTATGATTCCTGGGCAGATCCCGAAGGTCCGGTTAGGACGGTCTGTCAAAGTACCATGTGGTAGCTTGTTAGGATTTTATATCCTAGGGAATCTTATGATTCCTGGGCAGATCTTGAAGGTATGGTAAGGACGGTCTGTCAGAGTACCACAAAATGTTGTTGTTGCACCTGCCTCATTCTATTGCCATATGATGATGTTGTTGTCTCAGCCTCATGCTGATGATGTTGTTGTTTCAGCCTCATGCTGATGATGTTGTTGTTTCAGCCTCATGCTGTTGATGATGGCGTACCAACCTTAGGTTGGTGATATTGTTGTTTTAGCGTTATGCTAATTGATGTTGATGTTTCAGCTTCATGCAGATGATGATGATGCTACTCCAACTCCATGATGTGAACGATGATGACATTAATGATGAGAAAAATTTCCGATGATTTGTAGATGTGCCAGTCAGTGTTCCAGATGTTGATGATGTTGTTGCCCTCTCTCTCCTGATGATGTTGTACTGGGTTATGTCAGTAGAATACCCTTCTCGTTAAGGGGGAATGTTGAAATATTGTAACTTCGAAGAATATTCTAATTATAATTGAGTTATTATCTTATAAATCAAATCCCCTTTTGTGGATTGATCATGTTGGATCTTGTATAAGATCAAATCCCTTTTTGTGGATTGGTCAAACCATATTTATATGGTGGTATTTGTAAAGTCGACCCCTAGGGTTTATAAAGTGGTTTTAACCACTCTTGGAAGAAATCGGCCCTACTTAGTGAAGAGACATAACCCTAGCGCCTCCTCAACAGGTATTTATAAGTGAGGATGGCGCCTCACTTGTTCATTCACTCACTCACTCATCCAGTGTGCATATGTTGAAGGCAGTTGCAGTTGCAGGAGGAAGGAGAAGAGAAGCGTATACTCAGTCTTGGTTTATCTTTGGTGTTTTGGTCTTAAGTCTTGGCATTGTATTGGCAATTTATTATTGAGGAAGTTTTTGTTAGGTTTTCTCCCCCATGAGGGTTTCCCAAAATAAAATGTTGTGTACCTTGTGACTGTGTTTCTTTCAGTGATCCTACTTATGTTGTTGTTTTGGAAATGCCCTAGTAAATTGAAAATAACCTAATAACAACATTAATCTTTAACACCTACAAGTGTTAAGAGAACAATTGTATGCCAAATTGAGTAAAT
This sequence comes from Picea engelmannii, assembly GCA_009831015.1. Taxonomy (NCBI): domain Eukaryota; kingdom Viridiplantae; phylum Streptophyta; class Pinopsida; order Pinales; family Pinaceae; genus Picea; species Picea engelmannii. Next base: position 1,071,732 of record ML783144.1, on the reverse strand, counting down.
GCACCTTCTATCAAAAGAAGATCCATTACTTGGGTCACATTGTTTCAGAAGAGGGCATAGCAATGGATCCAGAAAATATTGAAGCAATCAAGAGTTGGCCAACACCAACAAGTATTTCAAAAATTAGATCACTTATCGGTCTAGCTAGTTACTATAGGAGATTCGTTGCGGGATTCTCCAAAATTGGACACTCAATAACATCTTTGCAAAAGAAAGGAGTAAAGTTTGAATGGAGTGCTAAATGTGAAGAAAATTTCCAGTGCTTAAAGGATTTGTTAACCAATGCACCTATTTTGAAAGTTGCAAATCCAGATGAGGATGTTGTTGTGTGCACAGATGCATGCAAGGAAGGGCTTAGTGGAGTCCTTATGCAAAATGGACATGTAATTTGTTATGAGTCCAGAAAGTTGAAGAAACATGAAATAAATTATGCCACACATGACTTAGAATTAGCAGCTATGGTACATGGCTTAAGGATGTGGAGGCATTACCTCATGGGCAGAAAATTTGAATTAAGGACAGACCATGGTGGTCTGAAATATCTGTTTGAATAGCCAACACTAAATGTTAGACAAACTAGATGGTTGGAATTTCTTAGTGAATATAACTTTGATATCAAGCACGTAAAGGGAAAAGAGAACAAGGTGGTTGATGCACTCAGCTAAAGAGTGCATAAAATGCATGCTACAGCCATTAGTATGTACAGGACAAATTTAAAAGATAGAATTCTAGAGGCTGTAACTGCAGATCAACATTATGTGCAAATTAAAGAATGCTTACAACATAATGATATACAACAGAAATATAAGGATTACAAGTTGGAAGAGGATGGAATCCTCTTAATTCAGAACACAATTTATGTTCCCAATTCACAGGAATTGAGAAATTTAGTTGTAAGGGAGATGCATAATGTGCCATACACTGGACATCCAGGATATCAGAAAACTATTATAGTTGTAAGAGACGAATATTTTTGGCCCGGTATGAAGAAAGATGTCACTAATTATTTGGCTAGATGCATGGAATGTCAGAAGGTAAAAGTTGAGCACAGACATCCAGTGGGATTGATGCAGCCATTGCCCATTCCTGAATGGAAATGGGAAGTCATTACTATTGATTTCATCAATAAATTTCCTAGGATAGAAAGGCAACATGATTCTATCATGGTAGTGGTGAACAAGCTTACAAAGACTGCACATTTCATTCTGGTAAAAGTAACTCATAAGGCAACAAATATTGCAGAAATTTACATGAGAGAAATTGTTAGGCTACATGGTGTGCCTAAGGCAATAGTGTCAGATCGAGATCCCAACTTCACTTCCAATTTTTGGACAGTGTTGTTTAAGGAATTTGGGACAAATTTAAATTTCAGTACAACATATCACCCAGAGTCAAATGGGCAGACAGAAAGAATTAATTGAATAATTCAAGATATGTTGAAGAGGTATGTAATGGACAAGCCTTCTAAGTAGGAGGACTATATCCATTTGGTTGAGTTTGCATACAACAATGGGTATCAGGAATCATTGAAGATGAGCCCGTTTGAAGCCTTGTATGGAAAAAAATGCAACACACCAATAAGTTGGGATAACCCAACAGATAGAGTTGTGATTGGGCCAGAGTTGTTAAAGGAAATGGAAGAATAGATGGTAAAAATCAAACAGAATTTAAAAGTTGCACAAGATTGGCAAAAGAGCTATGCTGGAAGAAAGAGAACAAATAGAAAATTCAAAGTGAGAGAGCATGTGTTTTTAAAAGTCAAAGCCAAGAAAATCTCATTGAAAATAGGAAGTTTCCCAAAGTTGGTAGCGAGATATTGTGGGCCTTTTGAGGTCTTAGAAAAGATAGGATCAATTGAATACATGCTAGCATTCCCTGCATCCATGAGAATTCATAACGTGTTCCATGTATCTTTGTTAAAAAAGCATGTGCCTGATCCTAATCATGTAATTGATTGGAATGTGATCCAAGTGGAACATGAAGGGGATTTCCAGGTGGAACGAGTGTGTATCCTAGACCGAAAGGTCAAAGTGCTCAGGAACAAATCCATAAGCTTGGTAAAGGTTCGATGGACCAGTTACGGTCCTGAAGATGCTACATGGGAGCACGAAGAAGCCATACGAGAATCATACCCGCAAAGTTTTGCAAATTTTGACGAAAACTAAATGGACATTTGTACATAAGTGAATGAAGATTCCATTTTGGCAGTTGAAGTTCCTGGAGCCAATTCTGAGATTCTTATCAAACCAATGAGGGGTTGAGGGGAAAACGAAGTTGTTGGTTGGAATTGTTGTGTGAGTCATTAAGTTGTGGAATTATTAACTATTTTGATGTAATGTTTTATATATGTCAATATGTAAATCGTATGGTTATGTGCACTGAGGACAGTGCAGTTTGTAGGGAGAGGGGAATGTAACATCCCCGTTTTCAAACCCCAAACTAGGGATGTGCATTGTAAATGTACTATGTGGCCAAGACCCAAGCGATGTATATTGTAAATGTGATGTATGGCTGAAAGCCAATATGTAAATGATGTAAATTGAAATATAATGAATGAAATGTATCGTCAGTTGTAGACGGACACGGATGGAGATTGGGGACTAAGTATCCACAAGAGAGGGAAGGAGTCAAAGAGGGAGAATTACCCATGTCTATTAAACCAAAACCCATTTCTCATTTCTTTCAAAATTATCCTTACCATGAACCTTCCATTAGTTGTTGAGTGTTCTAGAACCCAATCATTGAATTCATGTAAGAGAGCTCCTGTGACAGTCACTTTCCATAGTAATTGAGAGCATGGGGGTTGAGTACAATCAGCTTGGGGAAGAATGCAAGTCAAGCAAGAAAGAGAAAGAGAGGAAATCCGTATGGGTAGGAGACCAGAATTATGCATTCACGTTTTTGGATAGAGATTTTTTTTACATGGAGTTTTCTAGCTAGCAATGGAGTTATGAGAGTGGGAGCTTGTAGGCAGCTATTGTGGACATGTTTGGATGCTACTTGGAGCTATAATTTCATGGAGAAAGAGGTTGTGTGTTGGGAACGACAAGTTGTTTGAAATTCGTCCAAGAAGCATGCGTTTTGGTTGTTGGGTGAATTGTGTTGCAGTTGTAGAATTCTTGTGTTGGAAACCTTGGAGGGGAGTGGAAAGGCCTGAGGGACTGTCAACAGTGAAGGGGAATTCCATCCATTGGATTGTGCAGGTTGAGGGGAAGTGTGTTGGTGGGCTAGAATTAGCTGAGAGTTTAACTGCTCAAAGGGGGACATTAGCCAGCCTTAGGAACCTTCGTCTCTTGTGGACTCATAGCCCCAGCTAGGGGGTGTCTTGCTGTTGAGAACTGGAACATCAAGGCTACGGTTGGGAGGAACGTCCGTCCTCTGCAGCGCGTTGCACATTTCATTAAGATAAGTGTTCTTATGTGTTGTTTTTATCCATTTTAACTGTTGATATATTTGTTGTGCAATTACTCTAATTATCTTGGTTAAGTGCTACTTGTTGTGAGCAGAATGATGCAATAAATCTACATTTTATGGATGAATGATACTACCTGCACTTAGTTATTATTCTGCACATTTAAAGTAGTTGTATTTATGTTTTAATTAGCATGGGTAGCTGAATGAACTTGTATTTCATGTTGTGTGTTAATTTCCGCATTTAGATTTGGTATGAGGAATTTTTATGGCGTCATTTTAGTAGTGACGTGACACAGTTGGAGGTTGGGTACGTTAAAAATCGCAACCGAAGACACAAATTGTGCCCGCAAAATCGTGTTGAAAGCCTGTCGCCTGGACCCTAATCTGTTAATGTTTATGCCATTATTATAGTTCTTTGCATTTCAATAGATAAGAGCATCATAAGAACAAGATCACTGAGAAATACACATTCACAAGAGACACAACATTTATCCTGGGAAACCCTCTAGGGGAAGAAAACCCAGCAAAAACTTCCTTATCATAAATTGCTAATGCAATGTTCAAGAGATAACTCAAACCAATACAGATAGTTCTCTCCAAAAGATGCGCCACTCTTCTCCCTCTCTCCAACTGGTAAGTTGCAGCTTGCCTCATAAGAGAATGAGCAAGTGAGTTGTGTGATAAAGTGAGGCGCTAGCCTCTCTATATATACAAGCCTGGCACGTGTGAATGGTCTTCACTGGCAGGGCCGACCTCTCACTCTGGGTGGGTAAACGCACCTTTAATTTATTTCTGGGTCTCAATAATAACTGCTGGGGCCAACTTCTTATTCTGCCTATTACAATTGTCTATTGACCAATCCGCAAAAGGGGATTTGGTCCTAATACAATTACCGACATGATTAATCCACAATGGGGATTAATCCAATGAATAAAATAACAATAATAATAAGAATACTCTTCGTAGTTACATTATTTCAACACTCCCCCTTAACAAGAAGGGT